>PVJS01006900.1:0-19682 GCA_004027185.1 Glis glis
TTTTTTTTTTTTGAGGTACTGGGGATTGAACCCAGGGGTGTTCTACCTCCGAGCTACACCCCCAGCCCTATTTTATTCTTTATTTATTTATTTATTTATTTTTTGCCGTACTGGGGATTAAACCCAGGGGCGTTCTACCTCCAAGCTACACCCCTGGCCCTATTTTTTATACTTTATTTTGAAACTGGGTCTCACTAAGTTGCGGAGGGCCTCAGTAAGTAGCTGAGGCTGGCCGCGAACCCGCCTCCCAAAGTACTGGGATTACAAGCGTGCACCACCACGCCCGGCTTGTGTATGTTGTATTTTTGAATACCCATACTGAAAAATTTAATCGTGAATACTGCCAGTTCTGAAGTCAGATGGTATATGCTTAGGTCCCAGCTGTCCCTTCATGGCTGTGATACTTTATTAAGCATGCTGAGTGCCAGGCACCGTGTCAAGCATTCTCTGTGAATTATCTCACTCAATTCCTGCAGCCAATGTGAGAATACCTCTGTCAATCTCAATGCCCTGTATGGGGAGGGGGGGATGGGGAGGGAGCCGGGGGAAGCCACCAAGTGCTGTGTGCATGTATGTCACTATCACTATGAACTGCATTATGATGTGAGACTATAATGCACCAACAAAGTACTAAAAATAAATAAAATTCCCATAGCAACTCTATGATTGGGCTGGTCCCCATATACCCATTTACACATGATAAAACCAAAGCACAGAGAGGGCACAACCTGCCCAAGGTCACACAGCTAATCCGTACTGAAGCCAGGAGTCTTTCTTGGGCTGAATAGCTCTAGGCCCTGGGTGCCTAACCAGGACTGAGCCCTGGCCTTGGCCTCGGGCGATGAGATCTGATTCCGGCACTCGCCCCTGGTTTGAACTGGGGCAAGTCTTTGGTCTTCTCTGAACTTCTGTTTCCTCCTTACTCAAATCCATACTCATGTCGTAGGAGCAGGGCAGCAGCCTGACAACAGGTTGTGTATGCACGACCACACTGTCACGTCTGCATGGGACCCCTCGGCTCAGTCATCAGAAACACGGCTGACGCTGGCTCAGGCGCCAGGGGCGAAGGTGTCCCGGGTTAGGATGGAATGGTGCGGGGCTGGCCCAGACAGGGGCCTGGAAGGCGGAGCCGGGGCCACTTCAGAATTCCAAGGACTGTCCCCTCAGCGACCGGCTCCAGCCAGATTCCTGGGAGAGCAGTTTGAAAGCTGACAACTTTGTGAGTCTGTCAATATTTGAAGAGGGGTGGAGATCCGTAAGGCGAGAAGATTAAGAGGTGAATCAAGTCGGGGACTGGACGGGGACACCTCCAGCAGGTATGTAGACGAAGCCCCACTCAGGGACCCTCGGCCTGTGCACACAAGGAGACAAACTTCCAGCAAGACGTTCACATTTATTGAAATGGTATTTTTATTCCTTAGAATGACTAGGGGCATTCTACCTCTATGCTATACCCCCAGCCCTATTTTATTTTTGTTTTTTGGGGGGGTTTTCGGGGGTACTGGGGATAGAACCCAGGGGCATTCTACCTCTGTGCTACACCCCCAGCTCTATTTTATGTTTTATTTTGAAACAGGGTCTCACTAAGTTGCTGAGGGCCTTGATAAGTTGTTGAGGCTGGCCTCAAACCTCAGCCTCCCAAGTACTGGGATTACAGGTGTGTGCCACCATGCCCGGCTAAGTTTGCACTTTTGAAGATTTGCTGCTGCCTCCACCCAGGGCCCTAGGCTCAGTTTAAGGCTCTCCGACCACCATATTGAAATCTCTTCTTTTTTTTTTTTTCTCCACAGTAATACTGGGGATGAAACCCAGAGGCACACTACCACTGGGCTACACCACCAGCCCATTTTTCTTTTTATTTGAGACAGCATCTTGCTAGGTTGACAAGGGTGGCCTCGAACTTGCAATCCTCCCGCTTCAGCCTCCTTTCAGAAGTTCAAAAAATTTTACTTTCAAGCTGGGGGGAGAGCAGTGTATGCCTGCAACCCTGGTATATAAGAGGCTGAAAGAGGAGGATCACCGATTTGAGTCCAGCCTCCACAACTTAACGAGACCCTTAGCAACTTAGCAAGACTCTGTTTCAAAATAAAAATAAAGCCGGGCTTGGTGGGGCATGCTTGTAATCCCAGTACTTGGGAGGCTGAGACAGGAGGATCGCAGGTTCACAGCCAGTGTCAGCAACTTAGCGAGACTGTTTCCAAATAAAAAATAAAATAGGGCTGAAGGTGTAGCTCAGAGGTAGAACACCCTTAGGTTCAGTCCCCAGTACCATAAATAAATAAATAGAAGGGGCTCCTCGTTTTTGTTTTACACTGTGTCCTGCAAATTACGTAGCCAGCCTAGCTTCTACCACTGCTGGGACCCCACCTGAGAGCCCCTCCCTGCTGGTTCTACAGTCTAACGGGCGACCCGGATGCCTGTCTTTAATTGCTAAGGTCACTCATATCCCTAAACCTCATATTCTTCTATAAAATGAGTGCAAAAAAATCCCAAATCAAATGTAGACATAAAGGAGATGGATGGATGGATGGATGGATGGATGGATGGATGGATGGACAGATGGACGGATGGACGGATACCAGAGCTTTGCAAAGAGTAAAATACCATCCCATGGCTCTTCTTGTCACCTATACTTGAGAGTTTGCAGCCAGCAGCTGTGGGGACCCGCTCTGTGGTGAACAAGCCACCATGCTTGATTTCTAGTGAGCCAGGACACACACACACACACAGACATACACACACACACACACACACACACAAATAAAAGATGCAAAATAAACACAAAGGAACTCGCAGCCGCGGAGGCCGGCGGAGACTTGGGGAGTTCGAGTAACTCGCTCAGAACCACACAGCCGGTCTGTGAGGATCGCGACAGGCCCAGGCCCCCGCCCTTGAGCCTCCAGGCCAGCCTGCCTCTGAGGCTTACGCTGGCACCGTGTGTATACAGCAGCCGCTTAATAATTGGGTTGGGTGCATTCCAGCTTTGAATGTACAGCGCTGAGCCCGGTCAGGTTTACAGCCCTAATTACAGAGGCCTGATCGTGCATCCGGCGTTTATTGAAATAGTATTTTTATTCCTTCAGGTTGCTCTCTGAGAAAGGCGTTCTCTGGCTCTCTTTCCCTCCCTCGACTGCCATAATGCGACTCCTGCTTGGTGACTCCCTGCTTCTGCTGTGGCGCCCTGTTCTGTGACAAGGAGCCCAGGGAGGTGGAGACCCAGCCTCTCTTACCTCTCTAAACCAGGCCTAAGTATAGCCAGGAGCTCGATGAGATTGCACGGCGGGGGCTTGGCTGAGCAGAACATTGAACAAAGCCACAATAATTGCTAGTTGCCTTCTGCATTGGCCTCTAGGAAGCTCAGGGTCATATCTGTGTACCTTCTATAGCAAGTCGGTTAAGTCAATAGGCACATTTATTTTTGAACCTGTTTCCATCTGATGTCTCCACCCTTGCTTTTCTTTCGCTTTGCTGTGAGTGTGTGTGTGTGTGTGTGTGTGTGTGTGTGTGTGTGTGCATGTGTGTGACTGGAGATTGAACCCAGAGGTTTGTGCATGCTAGACAAGCACCCTACCACTGAGCTACACCCCCAACTCTTCTCATTTTGAAATAGGTGCTCACTAAGTTGCCCAGGCTGGTCTCAAACCTGCGATCCTCCTGCCTCAGCCTCTCGAGGAGCTGGGATTACAGGCGTGCGCCACCATGCCCAGCTCCTTTGCAATATTTTACTTTCTGCTCTCATATTGTATTGGCTGTTTCTGTCAGATACTTTATTTTTTATTTTTTGATACTAGGGGTTGAACCCAGGGGCATTCTACCTCCGAGCTACACCCCCAGCCCGATTTTATTTTTTTATTTTGAAACAGGGTCTCACTAAGTTGCAAAGGGCCTCACTAAGTTACTGAGGCTGTCCTTGAACCTACGATCCTCCTGTCTCAGCCTCCCAAGTACTGGGATTACAAGTGTGTGCCACCACACCCGGCAAGACACTTTAATAAATATCCTTGCTGAAATTAAATAAACTAAATAGCCTGTCTTGAATTTCTGGCCTTCAGGGAAAAAGAACGCCCTTCCTAATACCATGTTCTGTCTTCAGAGAAATAAGCCAGGGTGGGTCACCTGCTTTCCCGGGTCCCCAGCCCCTTGGGAACAAGGTCTATAGGTGAGCTGTTATCTCTTTCCAAGTGGGTGGTCAGGTGGCATTCTAGAAAACACGAAGGTGAAAGGCAGGCAGGACCACAGAATCTCACAGAACGTGTTTCCCTGCTCTGACCACAACCCGCGGTTACTGGGGAAGGGAGCAGCGACCCACGGTGACCCGGTGGCCCGGAGGGTGCGGGTCTCTGGACACGATGCTCGGGGAGCCAGGGAGGCATTAGCGCCAGAGAATGCAGGTGCTCTGTTTTTATTGCTGAGGTGTCGAGGTGTCGGCAGCCCCGAATCCAGGAAGAGCTGCTGTTTCTAGAGGCCCGCGGGGCCCAGGGGAGGACCGCTCCCGGCTGTGTTTGCCCTGCTGTGTGTGTTCAGCAGCAGCCTCCCCCGACCAGGAAGCAGAGGACTCAGCTGCCAGCCTGGTCCTGGGGACAAAGGAGCCTGAGCAGGAGCCGCTCCAGGTGACAGCAGGAGACTGAAGGTACTCCCACCCGGTCCAACAGGTAAACACATCGCGACGCTTTGCTCGCAGTCCGTGCTGGCGGCAGGCGGTGGAGCACAGCTGCAGGAAGTCTGGGGGCTGAGTGTGACCCCAGCTCGGCCACCTGCATGCCATGGGTGTGGGTATGAGCCTCAATTTTGCCATCTGTCGAATGGACTCAAAGATAGGCCTTCCCAAACGGTGTAGCTTTACAAGGACTCCAGGGTGCTGTGAGCAGCAGTGTTGGGTACCCAACGCAGCAACATAAATAGCTCCTGCTTGCCTCGAACGGGGAGAGTCGCTTCAGGCTTTGGATGTGGGGAGAAGTCAGGAGACGGAGGGGAATCTGCAATTTGGGGACCACAATCGCGGCAGGAATCCCCCGTGGGGAAGCAGATTTTAAGTGGCACCTAGGGGCGTTGTCTAAAGAACTGGGGGAGACAGGAAAAAGGACTCATTGAGTACCTTCTAGGTACCTGGCTCTTTCCATACATCATCTTGTTTACGGTCAAGACTCCCCGGGGAGGACGGTGCAGGATTCAAATCCCAGCTGTATGGCCTTGGGTGTTGGCATCAACCACTTTTCTTTTCTTTTTTTTTTTTTTTTTTTTGAGGTACTGGGGATTGAACCCAGAGGCATTCTACCTCTGAGCTACACACACCAGCCCAATTTTTTATTCTTTATTTGGGAACAGGGTCTCACTAAGTTGCAGAGGGCCTCACTAAGTAGCTGAGGCTGGCCGGGAACCAGGATCCTGCTGTCTCAGCCTCCCAAGTCCTGGGATGACAAGCGTGCGCCACCATGCCCGGCTCATCAACCACTTTTCTGACATGGTGATCAGAGGTGGGTCCCTGGAGCCCCAGCGCAGGCTGGCCGGGCACCCTGGGGTGGGTTCCTTCAGCCTCTGGGCCTCTGTTTCCTCGTCTGTAAAATGGTCATAATCACATTGCCGAAGCCAAAGGTCTGTGAGGACTAATGCCGGCCAACACCCATGAACTTCATAACTGTAGCTGTCGTGTTCTTGCTGGTACCATCGGCTCCATTTGGCTATTAGGAAAAAGAGGCTGCAGGCGGGGGGTAGGAACGCGTTCCCAGACCCCATAGAAAGGAAGTCATAGATCCAGTCAGGGCTGGGAGGAGGGGGGCTTGAGTGCGCCAAACTGAAGGGACACCAAGAAACTCAGTCGCCAAGACCGACGCTAAGACAAAATTTAAAAACTAAAATTCAGCCGGGTGTGGTGGCGCACACTTGTAATCCCAGTACTTGGGAGGCTGAGACAGGAGGTTTGAGGACAGCCTCAGCAAGTAGTGAGACTCTCATCAACCTAGCAAGACCCTGTTTCCAAATAAGAAATAAAATCAGGCTGGGGGTGTAGCTCAAAGGTAGAATGCCTCTGGGTTCAATCCCCAGTACCACAAAAAAAATAAATGCTAAACTAAAAGTCAGTGCCAAGCCACCCACAATGAATGAAATCTCAACACGCCCAGGAAATATCAAATCAGAGAGAACACTCATTTTGATGTATAAAAATTGTGTTTAAATAGTATCCATCTTGCAGGGTGTAGGGGGCACAGGCCTGCAATCCCAGTACTTGGGAGGCTGAAACAGGAGGCTCTAAGTTTCAAGACCAAACTCAGCAACTTAGCAAAGACTCAGCAACTTAGCAAGACCCTGTTTCAAAAGAAAAGATAAAAATGGGGCTAGGGGTGTAGCTCAGAGGTAGAATGCTGGCCCTAAAGAGCCTGGTGTGGTGTTGCACGCTTGTCATCCCAGTACTTGGGAGACTGAGACAGGAGGATCGCAGGTTCGAAGCCAGCCTCAGCAACTTAGCGAGGCTCTCAGCAACCTAGTGAGACCCTGTTTCCAAATAAGAATTAAAAATGGGCGGGGGGGTGTAGCTCAGAGGTAGAATGCCTCTGGGTCCAATCCCCAGTACCCCCAAAAAAAGAATGTGTGTGTGTGTGTGTGTGTGTGTGTGTATTTTTTGGCATTCCTTCAGTATTGCACCCGAGGCCGGGACTCACTCCCTGCACCCTTATCCCCGTCCTGTTGTAACCATAGCAGCTTTAAGTTCGTGTGTGTGTGTGTGTGTGTGTGTGTACATGCATGCATGTGCAATATATAATATATAGTATATATTGCATATATGATATATGCAATATATTATTATTAACATATACATTATTAACATAATATATATATTGCTTTCTCCCTAAATAAAAGACAAGAGTGAGGATGTGCCAAAGTAGTTTTCAACTTTAAGGACAGTGGGGGGACAAACCATTGCCCCAAATCACAGAGGGCTCTTTTCTCCAGAGTTCTGAGACCCCGGTGCGTTTCCCTTTTAGGGACCGAGCCTGCTCTGGGAAGGCATGGCACCCTGGAGCCCATCCCCCCGCGGTGCCAACAGAGGTGCCTAGGGAGGAGCCTCGAAGGCTCTGCCTGTCCGGTGTCATCTGGTGTGCGTCCACGGTTAGTCAGTGTCATCTTCTCTTGCCTCAGCCAGTGTTGTGCAGTGGCTGAGGGTTTGTGCCTGAGTCCCTCGGTCCTGGGTTCGAGCCCCAGCTCTGTGTCTCCGTAGCTTTCTGGCCAATGCTCTTCCTTATCCATTTACCCAGCGGATGGGGAACGCGGGCTCCATTCATATGCAGGACAGGCAAGGTGCTGCCCTCAGGGAGTGCGGGGAGACTGCTTGGCTAAGCCTCAGTTTCTCCATCTGTGCAGTGGGGAAGCACGGGCTTCTGCAAGGGGAGAGGAGACACTGCCGTGAGGTGCCTGACCCGGGGCAGGACGAGCCTGAAGCAAGCACACACCTCCGGCGAGCTGTAGGAGGCGCTCACGCCTCGGTTCCCACACCAGCCAGTCCCAGGAGGAGCCTCCTGTGCTTTGTGCCCTCCTGCCCCTCCCTGGCCCTGCCGGGGGCAGAGGAAGCCTTCAGCTCAGCCCACCCACTCCCATCAGTAGCTCGAAGATGTTTGGTACAATACTAAGAATCAGATAGCGAGCTCCGTGCTTTCCAAATCATCCACCCGCCATGCACAACAACGGAGTGTTCAGAGAGCGAGCCATCCACCACCAAGCACTCCTGAAACTCTCCCATTTGGATTTCGCTGGACTTGGGACGTCCCTTCTGGGGGCTCAGGGCTGCATGTCAGTCCTCTGTTGTCCCCGGGGCAGGAAGCAACCTGCACCACCGTATGGCGCCCCGATAATGGCCGCCGCGTCCCCAGCACCATGCTGGGCACATGGGGAGACAGGCAAAGGACACGGGACCGGGCAGAGCGGATCTGTCCTCTTTACTCATCCGCATATTCACTTGCCTTGGGGCCTGGGCTGGAGGGCTGGTTCTGCTGGGCGTGCCCGCCTGGCCATGTTGGCACAGTCTCAGGGCCCACGATTGGCCTACATTCCCTTGCATGGATCCAAGGTGTTTCCTGTTTGCTTGGTGACTCATTCTGTCACCATGCCACCCTGCAAGCACCTCCCCTTCCACTCCACAGTCATTTAGCTGCCTGCTGGCGAGGAAGTCCCAGAAATGCTCTTTTTCCAGGGCCAGCTCCCAGGAGGGGCTCATTATCATTCTGCAACGAAAGCAAAGAGATGCGGGCCCCACCCCGGTGTGCAAGGGGGGCTCCAGGCGACCCCCAGAGATGGGCATTCGCAAAGCAGAACACAGAGCTAAGGAGAGGCCAACATTACTAAGAGAATAAACACCATAGTAACAGCTAACGCCTACTCATCTGCCTCGGGTAAACCCTGTGTTAGCCCTCACAAGGAAGCCGGGCGTGGTGGCACACGCTTGTAATATTGGTACTTGGGAGGCTGAGACAAGAGGATCGCAGGTTCGAGGACAGCCTCAACAAGTAGGGAGACTCATCAACCGAGTGAGACCCTGTTTCAAAAAATTTTTTTAAAAATTAAAATAGAGCCAGGGGTGTAGCTCAGAGGTAGAATGCCCCTGGGCTCAATCCCCAGTACCACAAAAATAAATAAATAAATAAATAAATAAATAAATAAATAAATAAACTTTATAAGGATTATCAGGGACCGCCTCATTTGGCATGCCTCACATTAGATCACACCATACTCCTGGACTCATTCTAATCTTAATTTCTTCTTACAGAAGTGTGGTTTCTCACTCGCAGGCAACTTTGGGGGACACTGGCTGCAAAAAGGAACCATAATATCAACGGCGATCCTATTCATGTCTAGCACTTGTGGGTGCTTATTATGAGCATATATTAACTCATTTAATTCTCACAGCAACCCCTTGAGATGGGACTTATTACTGTTCCCATGGGGGGGGGGCAGGTACTGGGGATTGAACACAGGGGCATTCTACCTCCGAGCGATACCCCCCAGCCCTTTTTTTAATTTTTTTATTTTGATAAAAGTTCTCACTAAGTTGTTGAAGGTCTCGCTAAATTGGTGAGGTTGTCCTCAAACCTGCGATCCTCCTGCCTCAGCCTCCCAACCACTGGGATTACAGGTGTGTGCTTACTATCCCCATTTTACAGACAAGAACACTGAGGCCCAGGAGGCTCATGAACTCATCCAGGGTCACTCTTTTGGTATGTGGTGAGCAGAGACTCCAAACTCCAGTGCTCACACTCCAATCCTTCTACTGAGCTGTACTGGGCTCGATCGGCAGTGGGCTGACCGGTGGGGAGCTCTCCATGCCTGTCACGTGTGGTTATCATTGCTGATTTATTAGTCACAGCACCTTCTGGGCCTCAGAGGACTTGCCCTTCTTTTGCCCGTGGCTTGAAGGAGTTTAAATTGGCAATCACCAAATGTTCCCTACTCCCTAGCCATTCTGACCTGGCCCGTCGACTGAGCACATTCATTTCTGCTGTACTTCCATCTGCCGATAGGTGGCAGCATCCCTTTGCTTTGGGCCCATGTAAATGCTGCTCTTTTAAAAAAGTGTAATGGACAGGCTGCAGCAGTTTCCCAAATCGTTATAATTGCCTGTGAAAAGTGGGTATTATCCGGTTCTAGGTAAGCTCTACTAAACTCCTTGAAGTCCCCCTTGGACCTGAAGTTGCTGAGAGACTCCTTCGAACGTGCGACAATCAGAGCCGGGCGTAGTGATGCACACCTGTTATCCCAGTACTTGGGAGGCTGAGACAGGAGGATGCAGGGTCGAGACCAGCCTCAGTCACATAGCAAAACTCTCAGCCACCTAGAAAGTGCTTGGGGTGTAGCTTAGAGGTAGAATGTCCGTGGGTTCCCTCCCCAGCACCACACAAAAAAAGTGCAGCAATTAGGGTCTATCGGGATCAATTAGGATCAATTAGGATCAATTAGGATCATGTCACCCCAACTCTGTGGGATGAAGACCGTCTCCCTGGCCAGCAGGCCTCACACCCGTTCTACGACATGTCCCCAGGGTATGTCATAACTTCAAACATTTATGAAAAAGGCTCCAACTACGATCCAATTCAAATTGAATAACAGGAGTTTATAAAGTCTGTAGACTCATTCTGAAACAATAATGTTTAACTTGTTAAAAGCTAAATTTAGATGGAGAGAGCATGTGTGTGTGTGTGTGTGCGCGAAGTGTACTCTAGCCTGTGCATATATGTACACACGTGTTTATGTATGACCTTGGTTGACACATTTAATTTACCTGCCTCGGTCTCCTCATTTGCGAATTTGGAAGACTACTTCTTGGTTATTTGTTACAAGAGCAAATTAGTTTGCCACACAGCTCATAGAGCCGTGTCTCGACATATGGTAAGGACTCAGCACACGCAGTTTCGCTGATTATTTTATCACGGTTTTGCGTGTTTGAGGCGCCATTATTTTTACAGACTGTAGGTTCAAATCCCAGCCAGTCTTACGAAGGGCAGCACTTAATTTCTCAGATGCCTCAGTCCCTTTCTTTGCAAGGATGATCCTGAGCAGGGTCAGTAAACTTTCTGGAGAGGAGAAGAGAGTAAATGCCTTGGGCTGTGCGGCCATTCTCGCACGAAGCCTTCCATAGAAAATTCATAAGTAAGCCGGGCGTGGTGGCGCACGCTTGTCATCCCAGTACTTGGGAGGCTGAGACCGGAGGATCACAGGTTTGCGGCCAGCCTCAGCAACTTAGTGAGACTTTCAGCAACTTAGTGAAACCCTGTTTCAAAATAAAGAATAAAAAATAGGGCCAGGGGTGTAGCTTGGAGATAGAATGCCCCTGGGTTCAATCCCCAGTACTGCAAAAAAAAAAAAAAAGAAAATTTATAAGTCTGGGTGTGGCTCTCTTCCAATAAACTCGATTTATGGAGGCTGAACTGTGACTGTCATACAATTTTTATGTAACACACATTGTGATTCTTCATCTGATTTCTTTCAACCATTTATTTTTAATTAAATTAATTTGTTGATTTACTGTGGTACTACGGATTGAATCCAGGGCCATTCTACCTCCAAGCTATACCCCCAGCCCTTTTTTATTTTTTATCTTTTGAAACACGGTCTTGCTGAGCTACTGAGAGCCTCACTAAGTTGCTGAGTCTGGCCTGGAACCTGCGATCCTCCTCTCTCAGCCTCCTAAGTACTAGAATTAGTCATGTACTTCCACACCTGGCTTTTTTTAACCATTTTTATTTATTTGTTTTTGGGTTTTTGTGGCACTGGAAATTGAACCCAGGAACATTCTATCTCCAAGCTATACCCCCAGCCCTTTTTTTATTTTTTATCTTTTACAACAGGGTCTTGCTAAGTTGCTGAGAGTCTCATCAAATTGCTGAGGCTGGCCTTGAACCTGCAATCCTCCTGTCTCAGCCTCCCAAACCCTGGGATTACAGGCATGCACCACCATGCCCATCTTCTTTCAACCATTTATAAATGTGAGCCCCTCCCTTAGCTCACCGGCAATGCTGGAACAGGCCAAGAGTAGAACTTGACCACAGCCGTTGTTGAGCCACCCTGGTCTTGAGGGTTCGATAACATATTCATAACGTCCCATTATAGGTGGAAGGGATAGTTTACTATAAGCATGCATATCGTGGAATTTATTATAGAAGACATTGCAAAAGAGCCAGTGTCTCATAGGTCTTAGCGGTCCTCAGCTTTAGTACATGGTGCGATTAGAAAACACATCAAATCCCCAGGTGTGATGAGGTGCTGAATTCCCTTGGGAGAGCAGGTGGTGGGCTCCACAGCTCTTTCTGAGCCTCCCTAATTTCTGATTACTCAACACATCTCTTACCAGGAAATGAGAACTCATAGGGAGGGCAAGAAGCCCACGGGGACCCCTGTAGAGGCATTGGCTGCTTTTGGGCCAGAACTTTGGAGAAAGGCTACTCTGCAGTGTGTGAAAAAGAACTTGCCAGAGGGAGACAGCAGGTCGTTAGATTGGGTTTAAGGGCCCCAGTCCTGGAATCAGACATACTCAGGTTCAAATCCCCCCTGAACCATGTTGTGAGTGTGTGTCCTTGGGTGAGACTGGGAGACTCCATTCCCTCCTTCCAAGAAGGTTCTGCTAATAGTATGCAGAACATGCTGGAAGTTAGGAGCATAGCAGACAGTGCCTAAATCTTGCCTCTGCCTAATTAACTATGGAAAGGAACTTAATTTCCTTGAGCCCCAGCTTCTTTAAATCAAGAAAGAGATGAGCCAGGCGGGGTGGCGCACACCTCTCATCCCAGTACTTGGGAGGCTGAGACAGAAGGATTGCCAGTTTGCAGTCAGGCTTGGCAATTTAAAGAGGCCCTCTGCAACTTGGGAGTGTAGCTCAGAGGCAGAATGCCCCTGAATTCAATCCCCAGTACCACACACACACACAAAAAGAAGGAGATGAGCTGGGTGTGGTGGTGCACGCCTGTAATCCCAGTACTTGGGAGGCTGAGACAGAAGAATCGCAGGTTCAAGGACAGCCTCAGCAACTTAGCGAGACTCTCAGCAACCTAGCAAGACCCCATTTCAAAACAAAAAATAAGCCGGGCATGGTGGCGCACACTTGTCATCCCAGTATTTGGGAGGCTGAGACAGGAGGATCGCAGGTTCACAGCCAGCCTCATCTACTTAGTGAGGCCCTCCGCAACTTAGTGAGACCCTGTTTCAAAATAAAGAATAAAAAAAAGTAGCAGTTCAAGATGGCGACTAAGGGAGATACCACATTACAATCCCTCTGAGAAGTGGGTCTTAATCGCCGTGAAAGCAACTTCTTTACAGGAGAAGAAAAGCAACAAAAACTTGAACTAAGCAATGAAAAATTTGAAACACGACGGAATCAAAGCCAGAAGACAAAACAGAGGAAAGTAAAACGCTCCAAGCGCCTTACCTGAGGAAAAGCGGCGGCGCCATCTTGGCCGGACCGCGCCGGCCGCTCCCGGCATCGCGGCTCCACACGCCGCCGGCGGAGAAGCCGGAGCCCTGCCGTGAGCTCAACTCAGATCACAGAGACGAGAGCGAGCAGCGGCCCCGCCACACTCAAGACGCCAAACGGCGGCAGCAGCGGCTGCGGCGGCGCCATCTCGGCAGGACCTTACCGGCAGCTACCGGCATTGTGGCTTCCACACAAGACCAACGGGGACGCCAGCGACCTGCTGTGAACCCAGCAGCTGCAGAATAGCAGTGATGGCGACCAGCGACTCACTCCACGCGACACAGACCCCAACTTCTGCGTCGGCGGAAGCGGCGGCGGCGCCATCTTGGTCAGACCACGCCGACAGCAACCGGCATTGCGGCTTCTGCAGCCAGCAACAAAGAAGCCAGGGAGCTCTTCTAGAAGCAGCACTGCAGAGCAGCAGCGACAAAAGCGAGCAGCAGTTCAAACCACACTCGGCAGAGTCCCCAGGGCCCGGAGGCCTGACCAGAACCTGCGGCAACGACTGAGCCCCCCCCCCAGAGATTAAGAGCAGCGCTCAACAAGACCGTAAGTCACCGAGCCGCCCCAGGGGAGACCACCCAGCGCGGCCACAGGGACTCGCGGGGGCTGAGACTGTGCAGATTGCCCTGGCAGAGGCGGGAGTGGGGTCTGCTGTGGGACGCGGTAGACGCGTGGATAGCAGACAGTCCCTGGTGACATTTGGGCGGTACAGACTCGCAGCCCGTGGGTCACAGCGCCCTTATAGACCCCCCGGGGATCACCACAGGTCATACAGCTGTGGTACCTGGGGAAAATGGGACCAAACCAGCCCTCTCTGTGGAAAACGTGGAGTTCTGTGTTTGCACAGAATCAGGTCAAAGTGACATCCACCGCTTCTGTAGGCAAAGAGAGACACAAGCCCGGGCCCCCTGCTGGTGACACCTGCCAAAGGTGTAGACAGAGAAAGACATAGGGACAGCCCAAGTGGAGACCGTGGAGACCCACACTTGCAGTGAGAGGGGCAATAGCGGCACTGGTCGCCTGCATAGGTAGTGAGAGGCACCAGGCAAGGGTACCAATCACTGAAGGAGACCAAGAATTGGGCCTGCAAATGGACATTATAACTGAGCAAGTGAGAATAACCATTCAGTAAAGGCTATTCACCTTTAAGTCTCACCTAGTAACAACTTTCTACCCCAAGAATAACAAACTATAAAGGGAGAGAGATTAGACATAGGAAATCTACAGTTAGAGAGAGAGAGCTACCAAAAGCAACAAAGGTATAAACATAAGAAACCTGAAATCATGAAAAGGAAGAATAGCAAAGAAACAATGAGCCCCCACAATCCCACAACAGAACCCGCCAACTCAGAAGTGCAAAGATTGCCAGGACAATTTAGAACTTCAGTAGAGGAAATGATACAGGATTTCTGAAAAGAATTCAGAGAGAGCCTGAAAGAAATGAAGAATCAAATAAGCAAAGAATCCGACACCCTGAACAGGAATCAAAAAGAAGCTCTGAAGGAAGTGAAGGATGCAATAATTGAAATGAAGACATCAATATAGACCATCAACAATAGACTAGACCACATGGAAAACAGAGTCTCACTCTTAGAAGATGACCTCTCCAAAAATGAACACATAGTATATAAATTAGAAAAAACAATTCGACAGCATGAATTGGACATTGAAGAGCTCTCAGCCAGTCTTAAAAGAGCAAACCTAAGAATAATAGGCATAGAAGAGGGATTAGAAGCTGAAACGAAAGGAATCAATAATCATTCAGAGAAGTAATATTAGAAAATTTTCTAAACATAGAAAGAGAGGTTGACACACAGGTACAGGAAACATATAGAACTCCTAATAGACAAGATCAGAGAAGAGGTTCCCCACGCCACATAATAATCAAATTGACCAATGTAGAGGCCAAGGAGAGAATCTTAAAGGCAGCAAGAGTAAAAGAGCAAGTAACATTCAGAGGCAAACCAATAAGAATCACTCTTGACCTTCCAAATCAAGTCATGAAAGCTAGAAGGGCCTGGAGCGACATATTCCAAACTCTGGAAGAAAACAACTTCCAGCCAAGATTTATCTACCCAGCAAAGATATCTATCAAATTTGACAGGGAAATAAAAACCTTCCATGACAAACAGAAGCTGAAAGACTTTGTCTTCCAAACCAGCACTAGAGAAAATACTCAAAGAGATTAATTGCAAAGAAGAAATAATAAGGAAACACCAGAACCAGAGAAACAGTGATTCCCAACAAACAAACAACTAGGCAAAGAACAAACACTACCTCAAACAGAAATTAAACCTCAAAATATTAGGAATGAAAACCCATCTCTCAGTAATCACGCTGAATATAAATGGCCTCAACTCCCCAATCAAAAGACATAAGGTGGCAAAATGGATTAAAAATCACAATCCATCTATATGCTGCCTGCAAGAAACATACCTTACAAGTAAAGATGTGCACAAACTAAAGGTGAAGGGGTGGAGCAAGGTAATCCATGCTAACAGAACTTGAAAACAAGCAGGAGTAGCAATTATGATATCAGACAAATTAAACTTCACACCTAAACTTATCAGAAGAGAACAATTCAGCAAGAGGATATAACAATAGTCAACATTTATGCTCCAAACATAGGTGCAACCACTAACCCCTCCTAATAAATGCAAGCATGTAATCCCAGTACTTGGGAGGCTGAGACCAGAGGATCTGGGTTCATGGCCTCCTGTCTCAGCCTCCCAAGGACTGGGATTCCAGGCGCGTACCACCACACCCAACTAACTCTACAAGAGGTTTCATGGGAATTAATTTAGTTTGAGCATCAGAGGAAGCTAAAGATTATGAGCATTATTTCCATTGTTTTTATGCTAAAGTCTTCTTGATATGTTGGCTAGGAATCCAGCTAAGAAGAAAGAAAACATGTTTACCCTGAATACACTTTCCATGATAATAAAAATTTCCCCCTAGCCAGGCATGGTGGCGCATGCTTGTAATCCCAGTCCTTGGGAGGCTGAAACAGGAGGATCCAGGTTCACAGCCAGCCTCAGCTACTTAGTGAGGCTCTCCACAACTTAGTGAGACCCTGTTTCAAAATAAAGAACAAAAAATAGGGCTGGGGGTGTAGCCCAGAGGTAGAATGACCCTCGGTTCAATCCCCAGTACTACAAAAAAAAAAAAATTCCCCCTGCAATGAAATGCAATTGAAAATTGGGGCTGCATTGGACTTTCATTCTGTTACATATAAAGGTCCAAAATTCACACAATGGAATTCTACTCAGCAATAAAGAAGAACCAAATTATGTCATTTGCAGGAAGATGGAAAGACCTGGAAAGCGTTATGTTGAGTGAGATTAGCCAGTCACAGAAAGCGAAGGGTCAAATGTTTTCTCTAATACATGCAAGCTAGGGAGTACGGGGACACCAGAGAAACTCCAGACAATGGAGGAGAAACCTCAGCGGAGCCAGGGAGGTGGGCTAGGGTAAGGGGGGGGAGTGAGGCTCATTCATGGAAATTCTACCATCGGCTATGTGTGCATATGTGAATATACCATCATCAACCCCGGTACTCTGTATGGGGAAGTGGGGAGTTGGGGAAATGGGGGTCGCCAAGTGCTGTGTGCATGTATGTCACTGTCAACATGATTTACATTATGATGTGGACTGCAATGCACCAATAAAAGCACATTCATTTTTTTTAAAAAAAAGAACATTTCTCTATTTAAAAATAACAACAAAAAAAGGTCCAAAATCTCCTCTCATTCCCCAAATCACATACAAGCCATGTGTGTGTTCTAGCCTGCTCTGCCATGACACAGCTGTGAGTAACACTGTGGTCTCTGCACCTTAGCTTCACACGCAGGTGTGAGACTTTTTGTTTTATTTCCCTCTATTTCTCTCTTGCAGGAACAATGGGTAACCAAATGAGCATTCCACAAAGAATCGAAGACCCGGAGAATGACGGGGACGTGGGCACTTACAAGGTAGGGCTGTCGCCACCACAGGCACATTGTTGGCTACCAGTAATTAGACTCGGGGAGAGGAGGGCAATGGCTGGTCGAGAGCTCACCCAGACAGGTGACTGGAGCAGGCTGTTGTCCTCACTATCGTCCAGTGACAGTCGGACCTCTGGAGGCCATCGCGGAGCTGGTGAATATGCAGGTGTTGAAGCCCCTCCTAAGACGGAATCAGAAATTGCAGAGATGAGCTGGGTGTGGTGGCACACGCCTGTAATCCCAGTACTTGGGAGGCTGAGACAGGAGGATCGCAGGTTCGCGGCCAGCCTCAGCTACTTAGTGAGGCCCTCCGCAACTTAGTGAGACCCTGTTTCAAAATAAAGAATAAAAAATAGGGCTAGAGGTGTAGCTCACAGGTAGAATGCCCTGGGGTTCTATCCCCGGGAAAGAAAGAAAAAGAGAGAGAGAGAGAGAAAGAGAGAGAGAGAGAGAGAGAAAAGGAAGGAAGGAAGGAAGGAAGGAAGGAAGGAAAGAAGGAAGGAAGGAAAGAAGGAAGGAAGGAAAGAAGGACAGAAATTGCAGAGATGGGCGCCTCTGGGCCCGTGACTTGAAAGACCTCCACCAGTGATCCTAGGAAGCCAGTTTGGTACCCACACCCAGATGGATTCTCAGCTGTAGGATTTTGTCACCCGCCGTTCCCTTGGCGACCCCTGGAGATGACCGGGATATTTTTGATAGTCCCTTCTCAGGAACCGGATAGTTCTGGCATCTAACATGCAGAGACCAGGGCTGCTGCTAAATACCCTACAATGTACAGGTCAGACCCTGCTCCACGGCACGGAATTGTCTGGCCCAAATGTCCACAGCGCCAAGGATGAGGACCCCAGGCCCAGTTCAGTGGTTCCAGAAACCCCTGAGAGACTGGAAGACTTAGGATGCTACGTTGCCCTGGAGACCGACTAAACCAGGAACGGTGTGGGAGCGAGGGCAGGCCTGTGCACTTTTAAAGCTCTTCACCCTGACTGCATGTAACATATTCATTTGCAACTATTTTTCTTTCCAAGTGGGCCTGTGTGTGTGTGTGTGTGTGTGTGTGTGTGTGTGTGTGTGTATACACTCTTTAAAATATCTGTATTCAAAGCCGGGCGTGGTGGCGCACGCTTGTCATTCCAGTACTTGGGAGGCTGAGACAGGAGGATCGCAGGTTTGCAGTCAACCTCAGCTACTTAGTGAGGCCCTTGGCAACTTAGTGAGACCCTGTTTCAAAATAAGGAATAAAAAATAGGACTGGGGGTGTAGCTTGGGGTAGAATGCCTCTGGGTTCAATCCCCAGCACCTCAAAAAATATATATATATATATATATATTTCAATAACAGAAGAAGGAGAAAGGGCGATGTTGAAAGATTAGAAAGAGCAAGGTTGCAATAGTGAAGATGGGTTCAGGGGTACAGAACAGGTCCCTTCCACCACACACACACACACACACACACACACACGCACACACGCACGCACTTCCTGTATTTAAGATTGTTGAGTACAAGCCTCCGACAGTTGTGTTTGTGTGTGCATGACAGCTGAGCGAGGTTAACCCCGGGTTCTGGAGCTAAGTTCTGGCTCTGCCCCTCGATGAGGCCGGTGTCCCATCCACGCAGCGAGGCTCCCTGAGGGGGAGCAGAGCCATGCGGCGCTCTGGGGTGGCAGGAAGCCGGGCGCTGGGGGGATCGCTCCATCACTCCGAGCAGTGGTCCTGGCTCGGGTACATCTAGAAACACAGTGTAATTTTGCGAGCACTCTTAAGTTTCTTCATTGACGTCTCCCAGTTTCCCAAAGGCCTGATCAATAACGCACCTGTTCCGTTCCAGGTGGTCCCCGACCGTGCGTGTGATCAGAACGGGGTCCCAGTGATCGTGTCGACCCACACCGTCACACACTACGACAAAGGTCAGTGCCACGCTGGGCAGCTGTTCCTCTTGGTACCGGAGTTTCTCGGATCCCATTTGGGGCAAAAAAAAAATAGAAGGGGGAAGCCACAGGCTCCCTTCCAAAGCCCACTAGGACTCATTCCCCAGGGCTGCTGTAACAAAGTACCCCAAACCAGTCGGCTTAAACAACAAAAATTTCTTTCTTAGCCGGGCATGGTGGCGCATGCTTGTAATCCCAGTCCTTGGGAGACTGAGACAGGAGGATCACAGGTTCGCGGCCAGCCTCAGCTACTTAGTGAGGCCCTCCGCAACTTAGTGAGATCCTGTTTCAAAATAAAGAATAAAAACTAGGGCTGGGGGTGTAGCCCAGAGGTAGAATGCCCCTGGGTTCAATCTCCAGTACCGCAAAAAATAAATAAATAAATAAATAAATAAATAATTCTTTCTTACTGGGCTGGAGTCCAGAAGTTGGGCAGGAAAGTGTGGGGGGATGGGCTCCTTGCGAGGCCGGGAGGGGCCTGTCCTGGCTGCGTCTCCACCCAGCACCCGCCCTTCCTGTGTATGAGTCCAAGCCCCTTTTAGAAGCACACGGTCATGCTGGTGTAGGGCCCTCCCTCATGACCCCGCAAAGACCGTTTCCAAGCAAGCTCACATTCATGGGAGTTCAAACCACCGCATCTTTGGGAGGGGACATGATTCAACCCCAAATAGTCCTTGTCTCTTCTGAGTACCTGTGACAGCTGAAAGAGACCAAGGATTTACAGCAGATAAGAAAAAAGCAACCTAGTAACAGTGCTAGGAGCTTGGCTTTGGGATTCAAAAGACCCAGGTCAGAATTGCCGGGCATGGTGGCTCACGCTTGT
>PVJS01006900.1:19782-58165 GCA_004027185.1 Glis glis
TCTTTTTTTTTTTTTTTTTGTGGCACTGGCGATTGAACCCAGGGGCATTCTACCTCCGAGTTCCACCCCCGGCCCTATTTTTTTATTCTTTATTTTGAAACAGTGTCTCACTAAGTTGTGGAGGGCCTCACTAAGTAGCTGAGGCTGGCCGCAAACCTGCGATCCTCCTGTCTCAGCCTCCCAAATACTGGGATGACAAGCGTGCGCCCTCACACCCGGCTGGCTTGGACCACCTTTGAGGCAAACCCCGCCCCCCATGAAGCTCACCCCCTCTTCCGACTGTGGGGTCACCTGGGTGTTTGTTCACACACAGATACTAAGTCCGATGGCCCAGAGATCACAGAGTTAGAAGGCACAGAACACGTGGTCCCTTCGCCCACCTCCAGCCCAACTGATCATCTGTGGAGTCCATTGCTGCTCCGCTTAGTAAACCATTAGCCAGGAGATGTGCAGCCCGACAGACACCCTGCAGTCACTTTCTAAAGGTGACACCAGAGAATGACAGGGGCTTTGCCCTTTGCATCTAAAGCTAAAAGGAGACGATAAAGACCAAGTGTGGAGACTCTGGGAAGGAGATGTATAAAAAGGCTTTGCACCTCCTCTGAGAAGTCATTGTTTTGTAGTTTGTTTTTTATTTTTATGAAAGTCCCTGCACATCTCCCCTCAGGAGCTAGATGGCAAGGATTAGCATAAAACCAAGCTCTGCGAAGGTACAGATAAAGCTGCTGTGATCTCATTAACATTTTCTTCTTCAATAACGAAAATGTGGCTTAAAAAGACAAGTGGGCCATTGAAGGAGACCCTGGTGTCACCGTCTCACAGAAGCAGATGGGGAAGAGGGCATGAGCAGGGAGGCAAAGGGGGACAGGGGGGGACACGTTGGCCTTACAGGTGGCTTCCAGGACTCGTTGAGATGGTGCAGTAAAGCTCAGAGAAGTCGCCAGGCACAGCGGTGCATACCTGCGAGTTCAGTACTTCGGAGGCTGAGAGACAGGAGGATCGCAGATTCGAGGTCAGCCTCAGCAACTTAGCAAGCTCCTGTTTCAAAATAAAAATAAATAAATACAAAGGACTGAGGTGTAGCTCAGAGGTAGAGCCCACTACGTTCAACCCCCAGTACCACAAGAGAGAGAGAGGAGAAAGAGAGAGAGAGCACTCAGAGAATCCCATTCATATTATTGTAATATCACAACGATCTATGTGTATGAGCTACACATAAAATGAGCACATTTTTCCATTCTACCTCCAAAACCAATTTCTGCCCCTCGGGGTCACCAGCCTCGCCACCAAGAGAACCTGCTCCGGAGCGTGCGACTCATTCCTGCAATTTATTCATTTATGAGGCCACAGGATAGAGTAAGTCAGGGCCTGTGGGGCACAGAGCAGCGCCCCTCCTCCTCCCGGGTGACCACGTCCTGAGTTGCCAAACCTGTGACTGGGTCACCTGATATGACAAAGGGGTTTCCCAGATGGGATTAAGGACCTGGAGATGGGGAGGGTGATGTGATGAGGGGCGCAGATGTCAGAGAGGGAGACTTACAGATGCTCCACTGCTGGCCGTGAAGGCCCACGAGGGGGCCACCAGCCGAGGAACCCGGGCGGCCGCCGGAGGGTGGACAAGTCAAGGCAGCAGATTGGCCCCTAGAGTTTCTAGAAGCCGACCCGTTTCTGACTCCTGACCTTCGTAACTGGGCGGTAGTATGTTTGTGTGGTGTGGCGGCATAGATCTGGGGTCATGTGTCACAGCAGGGCACTCGAATGCTGGAGTGGAGAGGCTGGGCGGGGTCCCCGCTTTGCAGCTCCCTGGCCGTGCAGGCCAGGCAGGGGATTCGCGAGTGCAGGGACCCTCTGTACACTCCCAGCTTCCTACGGGACCGCTAAGGACGGACGCTGCACAGCACACAGGTTAACAAAGGAAGCAGTCAGGGCAAATGATGAGCGGAGCCCGTTGTCATGAGGGACCTTTGACGCCGCTGTCCCTGTTGTCCCACCAACCCAGAGTACCTATGCCCAAAACTTCACAGATGCTTGGGGAAATAAGAAAAAAATGCTTCATTTTTCTTCTTCTTTGATCCTTTCCTCGCAAATGCATCACGCTAGTCCCCTCTTTTAAAAAATTGCTCCGTCCTCGCAGCTAATGGATAGCAGAGACTGGCGCGTGATTTATCTGCTGGGGCATATCATTTTTCAGAAATGGGAGAGTGTCTCTGTTTCACCGGGATAAGAAGTTTCTGCAATTAATAGCTTCCTTTTTGTTCCAAGCCAATTGTTTCTAATGAGGAGAATCACCTAATTTTGCTTTTAATATACATGCATATATGTATATGGATGGAGTGTGTGTGTGTGTGTGTGTGTGTGTGTGTGTGTGTGTGTGCGCGTGTGTGTGTGTGTGTGGCACTGGGGATGGAACCCGGGGCATTCTACCTCTGAGCTACCCCACCCAGCCCTATTTTATTTTTTTATTTGGGAACAGGGTCTCACTAAGTTGTGGAGGGCCTTGCTAAGTTGCTGAAGCTGGCCTTGAACCTGCGATCTTCCTGTCTCAGCCTTCCGAGTTCTGGGATGACGGGCATGCACCCACCACACCCAGCTGGAATCGTTTTATTGAATTAGAAATTCCGACACAAGCAAAGCGCTTCTGCTGGCAACATAGTGAGTGAGGACAAATGCCTTTGTCAGTATGGGTGCTTGGGCACAGTGACATGGGAGACCAATGTCCCCAAAAATCATAGCTACCTGATACGGTGGAAATATGAACATCACCGTCCTGGGTGGGAGCAAATATGTGTGTTCACTGTGTCCCCTGAATTGGTCTCCTCTTGTTGTTGTTGAGATGAGTTTCACTACGTTGTCCAGGCTGGCCTCAAACTCTCCATCCTTCTGCCTCTGCCTCTGAAATCGCTGGGATTAAAGCTGCACGCCAGCTGTTGTTGTTGTTGTTCTTCTTCTTCTTCTTCTCCTTCTTCTTCTTCTTCTTCTTCTTCTTCTTCTTCTTCTTCTTCTCCTCCTCCTCCTCCTCCTCCTCCTCCTCCTCGTCTTCTTCTCTTCTCTTCTCTTTTTCTCCTTCTCCTCTTCCTCCTCCTTCTTCTCCTTCTCTTTTTTCTTCTTCTTCTTTTAATATTTCCATAAATCAGCTGGGTATGGTAACATATGCTTGTAATCCCAGTACTTAGGAGACTGAGACAGGAGGCTCGCAGGTTCACAGCCAGCCTCAGAAACTTAGTGAGGCCCTCCGCAATTTAGTGAGACCCTGTTTCAAAGTAAAGAATAAAAAATAGATCTGGGAGTCGGGCGTGGTGGCGCATGCTTGTAATCCCAGTACTTTGGGAGGCAGAGACCGGAGGATCCGGGTTCGCGGCCAGCCTCAGCGCACGCGTGTTCTCTCTCTCTCTCTCTCTCTCTCTCTCTCTACTTAGTGAGGCCCTCCGCAACTTCGTGAGACCCGGTTTCAAAATAAAGCATAAAAAAATAGGGCTGGGGGCGTAGCGCGGAGGTAGAACGCCCCTGCGTTCAATCCCCGGTACCGCAAAAAAAAAAATAGATCTGG
Source organism: Glis glis (assembly GCA_004027185.1). Taxonomy (NCBI): domain Eukaryota; kingdom Metazoa; phylum Chordata; class Mammalia; order Rodentia; family Gliridae; genus Glis; species Glis glis. The sequence goes on from PVJS01006900.1 coordinate 23,330, forward strand.
GGGGGTGTAGCTCAGAGTTAGAATGCCCCTGGGTTCGATCCCCAATACCATAAGAAGAAAAATTTTTTTCCGCAAGTCAAATAAAAGGAGTGCTGGCATCCTTTGTTGTTGTAATAGATACACGGATTATCTCAGGGCCTGAGATACACTAAGGTTTGATCTGCAGGAAACTCTATGTCTCCATCAATATTCTCACTGCTGTAATTCAAAAGGACTGGCCACACAACTTAGAGGAAGGAAGGTTTATTTGCTCACAGTTTTTGGAGATTCAGAGGTTCAGTCCATGTTAGGACAGGTCTGCAGAGCTTAGGGTATGGCAGTGGCGGGAAGCGGAGAGAGAGCATGAGCAAGGGCTCTGCTCTCACATCATGGAGGCTGGAAGCAGAGAATGAGCAAGGGGAGGAGAGAACCATATATAATCCCCCAGGCCACGCCCCCGGCACCCTTCCTTAGCAACCAAGCCCCGCCTCCAACATGGCTGCCTGGTTTCCATGAGGGCTCGAGGGGCATTCTACATCCAAACCCTTTCACCCAGGAGATTCTGATGCTGCCCCCTGGAGCTGAGGACCAGCGAGAATAAGTTTATGAGTCTGCAAGATGTGAGGTTGCAGGGAGCTAGAAATGCCCTGGTCTCCACGCAGCTCCAGGCACAGCTCTCTGTGAGAATCCTTAGCACATAATGTGGTTTTTCAATGATAGCCTGATTTTAGGAGGCCAGTCTCAGCAACTTAGCAAGACCTTGTCTCAAAATAAATAAAAGATGGCTGGGGATGTGGCTCAGAGGTAGACCCCCACCCCCACCCCAGGTTCCATTGCCAGTGTATATATATATATATTTTTTTTAAAGGTGCTTAATACTGTATATCTAGCTGGGAGTGGTGGTGTACACTTGTAAGCTCAGTACTTGGGAGGATGAGACAGGAGGATCACAGGTTCAAAGCCAGCCTCAGCAACTTAGTGAGATTCTCAGCAACCTAGCAGGACCCTGCTTCAAAAAAGAAAAGAAAGAAAAAAAGAAGGAAGGAAGGAAAGAAGGAAGGAGAGAAAAAAGAATGGCCTAGGGGTGTAGCTCAGAGGTAGAATGTTCCTGGGTTCAATCCCCAGCACCAAACAAAATTGTCTGAAACTGTGAAAATTAAGACCTCGGGCAAGGGGAGGCTCCTGTTCTGAGATCACTGCAGAAAGCAACAAGTGTAGGACATCCTTCAGAGCATGAACGAGGGTGTACAAGGAAGGCCCAGCCTGCCCTGCTGCCTGACAGAGAAGGAGGGAGCCATGGAGGGATCTTGAGGGAGAGCATCCCCAGTGCGAAGAGCAGGCAGCCCAGGAGCTTCAGGCAGAAACGTGGTTGGTGTGTCGAGTGGCGCAAGGAAGAACACTGTGTGAGCGGAGGTTCCAGTTCCAATTTTCATGGGAGGGAGCCTTCTGTGTATGGTTTTATGCAGGACAATGACATGATCTAATTTTTGTTTAAAACAAACAAAAGCCAGGCATGGTGGCTCCCAGTGCTTGGAGGCTGAGTCAGGAGGATTGCCGAGGACAGCCTCAACAATGGAAAGAGACTCTCAGCAACTTAGTGAGACCCTGTTTCAAAACAAAAAAATAAAAAGTCTGGGGGTATAGCTCGCAGGTAGAATGCCCCTGGGTTCAATCCCTGGTACCAAAATTTTAAAAATAATAATGATAATAATAATAATAATAATAATAATATCATATATAGATGTTTCCCAGACATGAGAAAAGATAGGCTCCCCACCCCCATACGCATAGTTTTTTCTTGGAAATCGCTCCTCCTGTTAACCAATTTTATCTACTTCATCCCTCCTCCCAACTTTCTCTTTCTCCTTCTTCCTCATTCCCACGTTCAAACCCCTAACACATGATAGCAGAAAAGCTCAGGAATTTAAACTCTGGAATCAGGCACAGGTGGGTTCAAACCTTGAGCCCACCCCTTACGAGCTGGACACTTCAAATCCTGACTGGGCTTCTCGGAGCCTCAGTTTCCCCACCTATAAAATGGAAGCGTTGACGATGCCAGATCTTTTCTCTTACTGGATCCTTGTCCTGTGCAGTCGAAGAGCGAAAGTCACTGGGCGATAGAAGAGTGGGTGTAAAAGTACAAATGTTTATTTTAAACCAAATAGAGAGAAAATAGAGAGGCTGCCACCGGGGACGGGACCGGAGAGGTCGCCAAAGCTGGCTCCTGGTCTGGGGGTCTCCTGCTCTGTGTCGCCCCCACCTGCTCCCCTGTGATTGGACAGTTTTCTCTGTCCCCCACTCCTCCTTCTGCTCGCCCTCCATCCCCCTCCTACTCCCCCTTGCTGACCTGCAGCGGGTCCCGCCTGTGTCCTTGCTCCCGGGTCACGCTGCGCGTGGAGCCGCACGTCTGATCTCTAGTCTGGACAGACACCGCCCTGCTGGCGGCCAGGCCTGGGAGGAGCAGGTAGCCACGTTGTCCAAGTCTCAGCAACCGTAACTCTGTCACACAGTGTCATTCAAGGACAGTCTGACCCCTGGCTCCTTAGTGAACCCCGTGTTTCCTGGGGTCCTCCATCCTCCACTGCCTCGCTGTTTCCAACTCCTCAGTAGAAGACCCTCACTGACAGGTGAGACCCTCAACAACCTAGAGTGACCTTGTTTCAAAACCAAGAAAAATGGTAGCACTTCCATGACACAGGCTCTTCCTGCTGCTACATGGAAAACGGTCGGCGAAGGCTCGCTCCCGGCGCGGCGGGTGTGCCACGTGCAAACCAACCAAAGAGCGCCCGTCCTCAGAAGTTCAGAATATTATGATACGATCGTGTGTGCAAATGTGTGATCAGAACTCGGATGAACCCTCTTGTCTTCCTTCCTTCCTTCCTTCCTTCCTTCCTTCCTTCCTTCCTTCCAGGTACTGGGGATTGAACCCAGGGACAATCTACCTCTGACCTACACCCCCAGCCCTTTTCCATCTTTTGTTTTGAAACAGGGTCACACTAGGTTGCTGAGGGTCTCGCTAAGTTGCTGAGGATCTCAAACCTGTGATTGTCCTGTCTCGGCCTCCCAAGTACTAGGGTGACAGGCGTGCGCCACCACGTCAGGCTTCAGTGGTCTGAACGTTCCATGTTCATGTAAGTCTTGTAGTAAGATAGACCATGAAATTAGGAGTCGGTTTCTGCCTGTCTCATGCTCAGCGGCTGGCCAGCTTACTGGGCAGCCACGGGAAGGTGGATCAACCTCTCTGGGCATCAAGTTTCTTATTCCTGAATAATGACGACAGCTGGCATTCGTGGTATTTATTGAGCGTCGTGTATTTCAGGCACTGTCTATGCACTTCAGAAATAATAACTCGTGTAATCTTCATAACAAAATCAGGAGGTAGGTTCTAGAAGCTAGGTCTTATTTTACCAGAAAGTGGAGGTAGAGGAAAATGAAATAACTTGGATTCAAGGAGATACTCTAAATGTGAGTGATCGTACCCCAGGGGACATTTGGGACTATCTGGAGATGTCACAACAGGAGAGGCACTGGCAGCCAGCAGGTGCCAGGCCAGGGATCCCCATTATTTTTGTGTGTGTATGTGTGGCACTGGGGATTGAACCCAGGGACATTCTCCCTCCAAGCTGCACCCCCAGCCCTATTTTATTCTTATTTTGAAACAGGGTCTCAGTAGGTTGATGAGAGTCTCACTATTTGGTGAGGCTGTCCTCCAACCTGTGATCCTCCTGTCTCAGCCTCCCAAGTGCGCTGGGATGACAAGCGTGTGCCACCATGCCCAGCTCCAGGGGCCCCATTATAAAGAAGGGTTGACCCCTATGGACAACAGTGCTTGGGAGCGACCAAGCTCTCTCCCATTGTCCTGCCTAGCATTGAAATTGGGTCAAGGTGGGTCCCACGGGTCCCTGGGAAGATAAGAGACAGTTGTTAAGGCTGAGTGTCACGCATACAGTGCCTGCCGCTAGTGACCGGGCAATCTCTGGCTCTCCCGCCTTGCCAGCCTGCCGTCCCCTGTCCCAAGAAGAGCGGGGCAGCAGGCGACTAAGACCAAGCCAGCGCCGGTCGCCTGGCCTTTGTGCGTGCCCGTCTGGACGCCGTCCTTCGGCCTGGGGTTTCCTGGCGGGTTGAATAAGCGCTGTTTCTGTTTGTATTTACAGTCGATTTGGGAATCAGCCTCCAGAAGGACAATGTGGCCGCTTCTTCCCCCGGGACGACGGAGATCGGCGCCACAGCCCCTGCCAACGGGGAGACTCTTGGGAAAGAGGCCAGCCCTGAGGCCCCAGCTGCGAAATCTCGCTTTTTCTTGACATTCTCTCGGCCTGTACCAGGGCGTACCGGAGACCGAGGCCCACATTCATCGGCTCAGCTTGATGTCAGCCCCGGCGAAGCCTCGGCGAACAAAGGCCCGAGTGAGCAGCCGCCACTTCCGGGGGCAGATGCACCTGCCCCGGGCCGGGCCGAGGATAAAAGCCCCGCGCGGACCCCGGCCCCGGCCGGCTCTGCCCACCACGCACCTGAGGCCGGGGCGGCAGCTGCCTCCAAACCCAGGGACACCGGCTTTCTGGACAGATTCTTCAAGCTGGACAAGGGACAGGACAAGACGGCGGTTGACAGCCAGCAAGAAACCCAGCGCTCCAAGATTCAGGAGGAAGCCCAGGGGGCTCCCGGAGGGTCAGGACCCTGCGATGCTGTCCCCACGGAGAAGGTGAGTGTGCAAGGGACCCCTGTCCCATCTCAGAGCACCTCGGGGACACGGCTGGGGGAAGATGTCACTGTCTAATGGCCCCGGATTCTAGACAAGGTGTCACGCGTCGACCCCTCTAAAACAGATAGCGCAGGCAGCATGGTGTCTCCCAGAGATGCTGCGGGCAGAAACATCTGCTTGGGAAGGAGTAACAGCTGTAACATCTGTTTCATGTAAAGCGGAAAGAGGAGGTGCGTTATATACAGATGGATGCGCCCTGCCGCGTCTCAAAGGCAGAGGCAGACAGATTGGGTTTATGATCAATCAAGTCTGGACGGACAGGCATTAGTGGAATAAAAATGGTTCCTGAAAGGCTTAAAATGCCCTGCCTGGTCTCGGGAGCGCGTGTGACAGGCCGCGTGGTGACGGGCTTTAACAGGGACATACTGCATTCCTTCCACGTAATGGTCGGATTGATCTTTAACTATGGCTTGTATTTAGTTATGGGTTTCCAGCTCTGGGCAGACTACTTATGTCCTAATTATTTTCCAACAAGCCAGAGTAATGCTTTTGTAAAAACTAGATTTTTCTTTTTTTCTAACGGAAGTATCCTGAATCAGTTGCTTTCTTTCCTGAGCCAAGAAAGACAAGCTTTTTTGACGTTAAAAAGAGCATTTAACCTTGAAAGAGCTTGTTTGTATTCAGGGCAGGAAAAGAATTCCATGAATGTAGAAGGAGACATTATATTTGGAAGGCACTCCTTTTCTTGGCTAACAGACATTTTTAAATAACAATATTTTTCAAAATTTGGGTATAACCTTAAGGGGCTGTCATTCACTTTAGAACCAGGAAAAAAAAATTAGATGGGCTCAGTTTTTTTATGACATAGCTAAATACCACAGATGTTGATATATTTGTCTTCATAACAATGTAACGATGGACTGACTGTCAAGATACTAATAATAACACTGGCTGTCATTTATTGAGCACTTATGGTATACCAGCCTCTGTTCTAAGCACTGTGCACGCATTATTTTTTTTTCTTAATGAAAATGAGTGTCACATTAACCTGTGGTTTTAATGGATCCGGGGTGGCATCAAGAATTATGCTGTGACTATTGGACGCCAGCTGAAAAGGCTGGGCAGCTGAATTTGGGAAAAGATAATAAGGCTCAGGCTTGAAACTCTATTGGCATTCTTGCTCTTTCTCCAAATTTTGACTCAAAGAGATCATTTTCAAAATTTCTTTCAGAAGTTAAAAAAATGTCCCTTCCATCCTGGTGTAGTATTGCACACCTGTCACCCCAGTACTTGGGAGGCTGAGACAGGAGGATCACGGGTTAGAGACCAGCCTCAGCAATTTGGCGAGACCCTTAGCAACTTAGCGAGACCCTGTTTCAAATAAAAAATAAAAAGGGCTGTGGATGTAGCTCGGAGGTAGTAATGCCCCTGGATTCCATTCCCAGTACCAAAAACAATTCCCTTCAAATATCCACTTCCCAAACTGTACCAGTTCAAGGAACCAACTGAGTACCTTTTGTATATTTAAAAGTAAGCCTTCCCATGCAGCCGGGCATGAAGTCCTTTACCAAGTGTGACACCGTACCAGGCACAGGGGAACACAGGGCCACACGGGGGAAAGGGCACAGGGTTTCTGCCCCGTGGAGTTTGGTGACCAGTGAGAAAACAGGAGGAAATAAGCCTGTGTTTGCGATGTGAGGAGCCAAGCGCTCGCCGGGAAGTGTTGGGAGAGTTGCGCTGGCCACGGACTGATCCATCCAAGACACAAGCTGGCGGCTCCCTGAGCAGAGGAACTCCAGCTAACCTTTCGCTTTTTGTTGGGGCTCCTAAAGCCATCTGAGGCTGGGACTTCTGACAGTCACCTCTGTCTGTGGCACTGACATCCAAAGCCAATCCCTTGCCCGAGTTAGGAAAAGATCGCGATTCATGGGAAGAGAAGGGGGAGGTCTATGTTGTACCAACCTTTGCATGGCGTCTAGGGACTTGCCCAAATCCCCATCTTTTGTTTTTTTGTTGTGGTCCTGTGGATTGAACCCAGGGGCAGTCTACCTCCGACTACACCCCCAGCCCTATTTTTTTAATTTTTTATTCTTTATTTTGAAACAGGGTCTCACTACGTTGTGGAGGGCCTCACTAAGTAGCTAAGGCTGGCCGCAAACCTGTGATCCTCCTGTCTCAGCCTCCCAAGAACTGGGATTACAAGTGTGCACCACCATACCCGGCTGAACATATCTTTTTTTTTTTTCTGGTACTGGGGATTGAAGCCAGGGGCATTGTACCTTTGACTACACCCCCAGCCCTATTTTTTTATTCTTTATTTTGAAACAGGGTCTCACTAAGTTGCGGAAGGCCTCACTAAGTAGCTGAGGCTGGCCGCGAACCTGCGATCCTCCTGTCTCAGCCTCCCAAGTACTGGGATGACAAGCGTGCACCACCACGCCTGGCTCAAATCCCCATCTTAATTAAGAGTACCAGCTCCGCATCTGATAACTGATCCTCGTATGCGTTTAATCACGAACCCAGCACGCTTGACCCACTCCTCATCTTAGAAAGTGCAGGGAAGCTTTACAGTCGCACTTTATTAATTCAGTTTCCTTTATTGAAAATAAACACTTAGGGAACGGCACCTCGATTTGAATGGAATGGGTTCCGAGAAGAGATCTGGTCAGAGGTGGAGCTTGTATTGGAACCATGACAGGTGTCTAATGTCATCAAACCCGGGGCTGATATTGTGAAGTTATAATACTTTTGGGGGGTATATATAACACCCCATAACTGGGGTATATAATATATGTATATAATTGAGGTATGTAACATATAATACCCAATACTTTTGGGGGGCACATATAATACCCCAAATCGCAACCTGTCTTTCTTTCTGCATGGGAGCTAGCTCCCCAGATTCACTGATGAAACCTGCGTCTGAAGTTGCACTACACTCGTTCATTCTTGGTTGATGGGGGTCATGTTGTTATATAAATTGCTCCATGCCCACCCTGTACGATGAACCCATAAAACATAAGAACGTTATGAAATAGCCATTTGTCCTTCAGCCTGTGAACTTGTGAGTATTCAAATACATATGTCTGCAAGGATTTTTAACCAAAATAATAATAATAATAATAATAATAATAATAATAGTCTTCTGATTGGTTAGGGTTGCTCCTCTGGTCTCTGGCTGCGCGGCTCTGTATCTGGGGTGGGGGGACCCATTTCTCTAAGTGGAATAAGAGAAATGGGGCCTCAGAGAGAGGCCCGAATACATCCTCCCCATCAATGGCTTTCTTGGTGGGGCACCGCATTATGCATAGATAGCCGTCAATGTATTGATTCAGAATTCTTGGGGTAAATTGTGCCCCGGGCTCAGCCGGTCAGCTGTCCCTCCCCTCCCCCAGCAGCCTGCCCCCCACTTTCACCGCAGGCTCCTCGCCTGATCGGGTTCCAACCACAAGCCCACAGAGCCTGAATGGGGAAAGAGATACCACTGCTTCGATATGGGGCAGACACACAAATCGTCTGTGTTTTCCGAATGACAATCTGATTTTTGTGCCTTAGAAAACTACATTCAGAGCATAGCATCGTTTAAAACAAGGCAAGAATTCACGAACAAACGAGGCATTTACTGCACGGGCCAAAGAAAAGATAAATTCTACGCCTGAAAGGTTCCACTGAGCGGTGATTCACGGTATCAACGTGTTGGCAGGGATGAGATTTGATTCTTTTTTCCCCTCTCCCCCCCTCCCCGAACTGAACCAGATTCTAAGATAAGCGTTTAAGAGACTCATCGCGCATGCACAAAGTGATCATGTCATGGAAATTTGACCTTTATTGGTTAAAAAGAAGAATAAATATACTAAGTTTCTATTATCCATGTAGCTTTGTGTTGGGGCCAGGGGAGGGGCAGGGTAGAAAGTGTTGCCAACGGACAGTTTTATAAGATGGAAGAAGAAAGCGCCAATGTCATGCAAGGCATGGACGATGAATCATGGTCCTAGTCCAAGCAGAGTATCAACTAGTAAGATACATCATTGCTCAGGGGATGTTGTGATAAGCACATTCGTCCCAAATGCACTCAGGTTACAAGTATAAAAAATACTACTCTGCCGCGTGTGGTGGCGCAGGCCTGTCATCCCAGTATATGGGAGGCTGAGATAGGAGGATCACAGGTTCGAGGACAGCCTCTGCAATTTACTGAGACCCTCAGCAATTTAGCAAGACCCTGTTTCTAAATAAAAAACATAGGGCTGGGGTTGTGGCTTGGAGGTAGAATGCCCCCTGAGTTCAACCCCCAGCAACACACACACACACACACACACACACACACACACACACACACTACAACTCCATAAGCCGGGCATGGTGGCGCACGCTTGTCATCCCAGTACTTGCAAGGCTGAGACAGGATGATCGTAGGTTCACAGCCAGCCTCAGCTACTTAGTGAGGCCCCCCTGCAACTTAGTGAGACCCTGTTTCACTATAAAGAATAAAATAGCGCTGGGGAGGGGTAGCTCAGAGGTAGAATGCCCTTGATTTCAATCCCCAGTACCACAGGAAAAAAAAAAGAATACATCTCCGTGCTTTCATTTCATGATGCGGCACCTGCCTCCTCCCCTCAGTGTGGCTGCCAAGTCCCCCGAAGTCTCAATGCTTAGCCAGGCAGCTGTGGCTCAGTTCCATGGACCCAGCAGGGCACACCTTCCTTCTCAAAGCCCGTCCGCACGTGGTTTCCTGGTCCTCCGCCTCCCTGGCACTGTTCCGTGATCCCGGGTCAGTGTTATCATGGATGCTGGAGCTCCCTGGGGTGTCTTCTAATTAGGTTCCTGGAGGCCCCCACGCACCTACCCGCCCCGCCCCACGGGTTCCACTACAGCTACAACACCCGAGTTGATCTCCCGAGCCTAGGTCTAGCCAGCAGGCCGGACCCCAGCGCCAGCGCCTCTTCTGCGTGGCTCCTTCCACGTCCGCAGCTCCACGTGGACATCCACCGAGCCCCTCGGCCCAGCACGGCCAAAGCCGGCTCCATTCCCCACCGACCAGCCCCGGCCACGGGTCGGCGCCCAGGCTCCCTCCTCTCCCTCATGGCAACTGCATCCATGAACCCAGGTCCCCAGAGTCCTTTGCTACACGGTCACTTGAGCTTACCCATAAGCATTGCAGGAGTAGCCTAGGTTTCCACTTGGCCTCCATCCCCAACTGGCTGTGCAACCTGGGGCAAGCTGCTCAACCTCTCTGAGCCTCGGTTCCGTCACGGGTAGGGTGGGGGTCGCAATCCTATGTCGTACATTTTCACACAATTCGTGCTTGTGAACATATTTTAAATGCAGCGTGGGAAGTATGGAACACGGAGAAATCGCGTTTGAAAAAGGGAAAAGCTAGCTGTTACTCGTATGGTCCGTTTCCTCCCCGCCTGCTGCCACACGTTGTATCCTTGTCACCTTGCGGTTCCACACAGTCTCAGAGGTCGCGTGGCTAGAGCTAATCTGAGAACGATGTTACCAAGCATGCAGGTCTAACTTGGGGGGAAGGATGGATGTTAGTTTGTTATTAAGTTGGGAAGTTATTTTGGAATGGAAATGCCCGTATTCGCGAGCCCCCTCCTTAGCCTGACCTCCCTCCTCCAGTATGACTGGAATTTGTCACCAGTACCCACACGCGCAGCCATTGCCTGTAAGTTCAAGAAGAGGGAACTTTGGAAACATCACCTATCTTTTAAGATTTCTGAAGCGGGTCCTTCCCAGATCCTCAATCCAGAGAAGGGCCCAGAAATCAGGCTCCACCATCAAATCCATTCAGAAAATACGATTTGCGACGGGCTTGTAATCCCAGTACTTTGGGAGGCGGAGACTGGAGGATCCGGGTTCGCGGCCAGCCTCAGCTCTCTCTCTCTCTCTCTCTCTCTACTTAGTGAGGCCCTCTGCAACTTCGTGAGACCCAGTTTCAAAATAAAGTATAAAAAGTAGGGCCGGGAGTGTAGCGCGGAGGTAGAACGCCCCTGGGTTCAATCCCCGGTGCCGCAAAAAAGAAAATACGATTTGCATTATACTCTCTCCTGAGGACCCTGAGTAGACACCGGCCTAGTAAAGACTCTGAGAAGTCCTGCAGCAAGCATGCCTGGTTCACTCTGTTTCAGCCAAACTTCATAATCCACAGAGCTATTAACCATCTAACAAGTAGAACACACTTCCAGAGACTGTTCTAGCAAACACCCAGCCAAGCATTTAGAGCGGAAGTTGAAATCTGCCCACCAGTAGAACGCACGTAGCCAACAGATAGGTTTAACATGACTGACACAGAGTTCTAAGGAATATTTTAATTTCCCAGTTATATTTGTAAGTTGATAATAGTTTACGACTATGATATTTCTTTTTTTTAACTTCTTTTGCAGTACTGAGGATTGAGCCCAGGGGCATTCTGTGTCCAAGCTACACCCCCAGCCCTATTTTTTATTCTTTATTTTGAAACAGGGTCTCACTAAGTTGCAGAGAACCTCACAAAGTAGCCAAGTGATCTGTGATCCTCAAACCTGTGATCCTCCTGTCTCAGCCTCCCAAGTACTGGGATTACAAGTGTGCGCCACCACACCCAGCTACGACTATGATATTTCAATATAATTCCTTATGTCAGACATTTCTGAGAAGCAGGAAGTTTTGTTCTTCATCCCAGATGGGAAGGGAATGGTGACCATCTCTCGAAATGGGGTATCCACTCCCCACTTGGCCCAAGTCCTCGGCCCTCCCTAGTGCGACCTAGCGGTATCTAATTTAACACTTGATTTTTCTTGGGTTAGAGTTGAAAGCTGAGTAAAAGATTTCCATCACAGACTACTTCATTTCCTTATAGCGCTTGCCACAACTGGAAGCTATTTAGGCGGCCATCTGCTCGCTAGACTGTACTTCCAGCCTGAGAATCAATCAGCAGATGTTCAACAATAAATAGGAGGAGGGGGTGGATTCACTAGTTCATTCAACAAGCACGCGAGTGCTTTCTTTGTGCCAGAAATAACATTTTAGATTCCAACATGGATAGAAAATGCACTTCACAGAAGTTTTCATTCTGATCGGGCCTGGTGATACATTTCTGTAACATGGGAGGCTGAGACAGGAGGATCACAGGTTCGAGGCCAGACTCAGCAACTTAGCAAGACCCTGTTTCAAAATCAAGAATAAAAAAGGCTGGAAGTGTAGCTTACAGGTTCAATTCCCAGTACCAAATAAATACATAACCAAATCTAGTTTTTCCCTCTGGGTCTGACCTCTGCTCCATGCGGGTGACAATAAGTACTCTTAGAAAAAGAACATTCAGCCGGGCGTGGTGGAGCACGCTTGTAATCCCAGTACTTGGGAGGCAGAGGCCAGAGGATCCGGGTTCGTGGCCAGCCTCAGCTACTTAGTGAGGCCCTCCGCCACTTAGTGAGACCATGTTTCAAAATAAAGAATAAAATAGGGCTGGGGGTGTAGCTCAGAGGTAGAATGCCCCTGGGTTCAATCCCCGGTACCGCAAAAAAAAAAAAAAAGAAGAGTCAGCCAGGCATGGGGGCGCATGCTTGTAATCCCAGTACGTGGGAGGCTGAGACAGGAGGATCTGGGTTCGCAGCCAGCCTCAGCAACTTAGTGAGACCGTGTTTCAAAATAAAGAATAAAAAATAGGGCTGGGGTGGCAGCTTGGAGGTAGAATGCCCCTCGGTTCAATCCCTAGTGCCACAAAAAAAAAAGAAAGGAAGGAAGAAAAAGAAAAAGAAGAGTCAAGCCCTAACGGCTGTCTGGAGAGCTGGTGTGCGTTTGCACATCCACGGGGAGAGGGAGGCCTCTCCTTCGTTTCATCCTGGCAGCTCCCGCTCAGATTTCTAACAGATGGGAAGGAGTGGAGGGGTGGGTTTCTGCACCGTCCACGTTTTTTCAGACAAATGTGCCTGTGTTTGCCCCTCTCGGGCACTGATTCTTGGTATGAAGAAGCAGAAGGAAGCCGGGAGGACCAGCAAGAAAACCCGGGTGCGGGGCACTTGGCACGGAGCCCCAGATGAGCCACGGACCTAAGATTTTTGCACAGAGCTGAGATCTAAGTTAACGTCAAAACCTTTTTGTGTGTGGTACCAGGGATTGAACCCAGAGGCATTCTACCTTCAAGTTATACCCCCGGCCCGATTTTATTTCTTATTTGGAAACAGGGTCTTGCTAAGTTGCCAAGGCTGGCTTCGAACCTGTGATCCTCCTGTCTCAGCCTCCCAAGTACTGGGATTACAAGCGTGCACCACCACACCCGGCTAGACTTCATTTTTTTTTTTTTTTTTTGCGGTACTGGGGATTAAACCCAAAGGCATTCTACCTCCGAGCTACACTCCCAGCCCAATTCTTTTATTTTGAAACAGGGTCTCACTAAGTTGCGGAGGGCCTCACTAAGCTGAGGCTGGCCGCGAACCTGCGATCCTCCTGTCTCAGCCTCCCAAGTACTGGGATGACAAGTGTGCGCCACCACACTCGGCTTAAAACCCCGGTTTTCTTATAGAGGACTGTCTCGGTGTTTCCTGGAGACCATTTCTTCAGCCCAGGAGGCGTGCGGGTTCGAAGCCAGCCTCAACAGTGTAGCGGAGGCAGCGGAGGGAGGCTCTGGCTTTGATCGTCTGCCTTCCCTTGTAGTTCACTTGGACCATGTGAGACCTGCGTAAAACCTACGTGACAATTCAGAGATGAAGGGAGGTGCCAGACGTTCCGTACGGCCTTGTTACAATCAAATTTTGATACGGCGGCATTATGTCTCAACGTGGCAAAGGGCGATGGAGCACTTAACTCATGTTCCTGTCTGTTGGCTCTTTGAAACCAAGGGGGGAAAAGTAAGTTGGGCGTGGTGGCGCAGGCCTGTAATCCCAGGAGGCTGAAACAGGAGAATCACAGGTTCGAGGTCAGCCTCAGCAATGTAGTGAGGCCCTCTGCAACTTAGTGGGAACCTGTTTCAAAATAAAAAATGAAAAGGGCTGAGGGTGTCGCTCAGAGGTAGAATGCCCCTGGGTTCCATCTCCAGTACAAGAAGAAGAAGAGGAGGAGGAAGAGAAGGAGGGAGGAGATGTGTGTGTGTGTGTGTGTGTGTGTGTGTGTGTGTGTATGTGTGTGTGTGTGTTACTGGGGATTGAACCCAGGGGTATTCTACACCCCCAGCCCTATTTTATTTTTTTATGTTGAAACAGTGTCTTGCTAGGTTGCTGAGAGTCCCACTATGTGTGTGTGTGTGTGTGTGTGTGTGTATAAACCCCAGGGGCATTTTACCTCCAAGCTACACCTCCAGCCCTTTTTTTTTTTTTTTGAATTTTGAAGCAGGGGTCTCACTAAGTTGCTGAGGCTGGCCTCGAACCTGCGATCCTCCTGTCTCAGCCTCCCAAGTACTGGGATGACAGGTGTGCACCACCACGCCCAGCTCAAGATCTTTAAATTCTGATGAAGTACAATTTATCAGTTTTCTCTTTCCAGGGTTGTGCTTTTGGTACAAACTCTGAAAATTCTTTGCCTAACAGAAGATCCCAGAAATTTTATCTTACTTTTTTTTCCTAAAAAATTTATATTTGACATTATACACTCAAGTCCATGGTCGATTTTGAGTTAATTTTTTATACAGTGTGAACTTGAGCCAGGTGTGGTGGTGCACACCTATAATCCCAGTACTTAGGAGGCTGAGACAGGAGGACCACAATTTAGCCAGACAATCAACAACCTAGTGAGACTGTTTCAAAACAAAATATAAAAAGGGCTGGGGGTGTAGCTCAGAGGTAGAATGCTCCTGAGTTCAATTCCAGGTACCACACCTGTAATCCTAGTACTTGGGAGGCTGAGACAGGAGGATCACAGGCTCAAGGCCAGCCTTAGCAACTTAGTAAGGTTCTCCGTAACTTAGTGAGACCCTGTCTCCAAATAAAAAATTTTTAAAAATATAAAATTGGGCTGGGAGCATAGCTCAGAGATAGAATGCCCCTGGGTTCAATCCCTAGCATCAAAAATAAATAAATACTGTTTCAAAATAAAGAATTAAAAAATAGGGCTGGGAGTGTAGCCCGGAGGTAGAATGCCCCTGGGTTCAATCTCTGGCACCGCAAAAATAAATAAATAAATAAATAAATAATTTTTAAAATTAATTAATTAATTAATTAATTAATTTAAAAGGGGTGGGGTGGAGCTTGAGGGTAGAATGCCCCTGAGTTCAATCCCTGGTACCGCAAAAATAAATAAATAAATAAATAATTTTAAAAATTAATTAATTAATTTAAAAGGGCTAGAGTGTAGCTTAGAGGTAGAATGCCCCCGGGTTCAATCCCCAGCATCAAAAATAAAAAAAGAATAACGTCAAGTAAACCTTCTTGCCTGCACATCTACCACCCAAAATAAAACCACCCCACCGGTAGGCACGCCAGCACCTATCTGCTGTAAGGAGAATTTTCAGCCATCCTTCCTATCAAACCATCTTAGCAACTTGGATCTTAATTATGCCTGGGAATTATAAAAAGTTCAACGCATATTCGAACCCATTTTGTAAACGCGCCTCTCTCCCAAAGCAACATGACTCTTGCCTGGGATTAACAAGGAAACCACCAGGCGGTCAAGGCTTGGCTTTTATAGGCTTGTGGTTCTGGGACGCGCCGGCTCTTTATAGAGAGTTTCATAAGAAGTACGTCTCCATTGAGAAGACATCTTGGGGCTGAATAAACCCTTGTGGAATGCGTAGAGGTAGAATGCCTCGTTGTTACTTTTAAAAATAGTCACCAAAATGTGCTGTATGTGTTTTTGTTGCCATGCCTCAAAAGCCCTATTTTTTTTTTTTTTGTAGTACTAGGGATTGAACCCAGGAGCATTCTACCTCCAAGCTACACCTCCAGCCCTATTTTATTCATTTATTTATTTATTTATTTATTTATTTATTTTTGTAGTACTAGGGATTGAACCCAGGGGTATTCTACCTCCGAGCTACACCCCTAGCCCTATTTCTTATTCTTTATTTTGAAACAGGGTCTCACTAAGTTGTGGAGGGCCTCACTAAGTAGCTGAGGCTGGCCGCGAACCTGCGATCCTCCAGTCTCAGCCTCCCCAGTACTGGGATGACAAGTGTGCACCACCATGCCCAGCCAAAAGCCCTATTTTTAACGCAGACTGCGGATCTGAGCTTCGGCATTGGGCTGGTCTTAGTACATCAGCTAAGGGCCGAGTGCTAAGCAGTTCAGAAAAGGAGATCGCTGGGACCCATGGCCCAGAAGGACTTCGATGGGACATGGACAAGACCCACCCCTGAAGAAGAGGAGCTGGAAGCGCCCAGGCTGGGAAGAGAAGATGCGAGGCGGCGGAGCACACAGCGCGGAGAGCGAAGGCGCACGGGGAGCCTCGGCTCCTAGTCACACCTCCATTCAGCACACGCCTCTCACAATCGGCTTTGTGCCAGGAACTTGGCAAATTGCAGTTTTCTTGTTGTCGTTTCAGCTACCACGTATCAAACACTCGTCTATGAGGCGTGACGCTAAGGAGCATATATGTATTATTTCTCATGAGAACTCAATGAATTACACGCGGCAGGGCGTATCCCCAGTCCCTCGTGAGAGGAGGAGACTGTGTCTCAGAGAGGCTGAGACCTGGGCCGCTCCCTCGACTGGCAGGAAGTTGGGCAGGGTGATGGGCACAGGGTCCACCTGGGTGCTGGCGCTATTACTAACTACTTGGTCCTGCGGTGAAGGAGACAGGCGCAGTGTCTGTCCCGAGGGAGCTCCCAGGGGATCTGGCAGTGCTGTAACTGGACAACTGTGGCTCAGCACAATGGGGACTGAAGTGGGGGACTATGGAAAGGAAGAGCCGGAGGAACTGGTGGGGCTAGACTCATGTTCCCAAGGTGACCTGATCGTAGCCAGGCGTGGTAGTGCATGCCTGTCATCCAAGTACTTGGGAGGCTGAGACAGGAGGATCACAGGTTCGCGGCCAGGCTCAGCAACTTGTAAGGCCCTCCGCAACTTAGTGAGGCCCTGTTTCAAAATAAAAAATAGGGCTAGGGGTGTAGCTCAGAGGTAGAATGCTCCTGGATTCAATCCCTACTGCCACAATAAAAAAATTATTATAAATATGTTCCATATGTTTAAAAAGTTGAGTAGAGATATTGAAGATATATTTTTAAAATCCAAATCAAATTCTTAGAGATGAAAACGTCAATGTGTGAGGTCACACCAAAAGATTAACAGCAGATTAGACAATGCAGAAAAAAGAATTTGAAGACACAGCAGTAGAGCCCAGTGTGGTAGCGCACACCTGTCACCCCAATACTTGGGAGGCTGAGACAGGAGGATCACGGGTCCATGGCCAGCTTCAGCGACTTAGTGAGGCCCTCCACAACTTAGTAAGACCCTGTTTCAAAATAAAGAATAAAAAATAGGGCTGAGGGTGTAGCCCGGAGTAGAATGCGCCTGGGTTCAATCCCCGGTAACGCAAAAAAAAAAAAAAGAAAGAATATTTATCAAGTTAAAAATGTTCCATGCTTCTTGACCTAGAAATTTCACCTTTGGTAATTTGCCCATAGAAAAAATATAGATGAGGGACTAAAAATAAAAGTGTGGGATGTTCATATTAATACTGCTTATAACACCCTAGATGGAAGATTATGAACACTGCAGATGCCCATCCGTGAGGACGCTAGACACCACGTAATGTTACAGATGAACCAAGATATAAATACCCCAGGAGCCACGCGGTGCGGAGCAGGTCGAGCTGCCTGGCCGTGGGGGGCTGTCTCTGCTCTTTTATTGTATGAGAAAAACAAATTGATACAGAGAGCCCGATTCCAAGTATATAAAATTTTCATTTCCTCCATTCATCAATTAAGTAGTCCAATGATACATATATATATATATTTTTTTGCAGTACTGGGGATTGAACCCAGGGGCATTCTACTTCTAAGCTACACCCCCAGCCCTATTTTTTATTCTTTCTTTTGAAACAGGGTCTCACTAAGTTGCGGAGGGCCTCACTAAGTAGCTGAGGCTGGCCGCGAACCCGCGATCCTCCGGTCTCAGCCTCCCAAGTACTGGGATGACAAGCGTGCGCCACCACATCCAGCAGAATCACTATTTTAAAACAGCAGTACCTTTCTATGTTTTGGTTGATGGGATTCACTACCGTGGGGATTGCACTAAGTGGAGCGGGGCCATGGCTGGGGGTAACGTACAAAGCACTAGCGAGGGGGCCACAGAGATGGGAAGGGCAGGCAGCTCCTGCAACCTCTGCAGAATGGGGAGAAAAGGGGTTTTGTTGGGAATGCAACCTGCCCTGCTGTGTTTATTACCCTCGGGCACCAAACAATGTCCCTTCAGCCAACCGCAAAGGCTGAATCTGTTCGAAAGAGGGGGAAGGGAGGGCAGAGGGACTCGAATAAGCTCCTGATTGTTCTGCACGCCCGTGGGCAGAAGAAGTATGGCTGGAATGAGCAGGCAAGGGAGACAGGGGTGTGAGGCCAAAATATGACTTGGAGAGTCCACAGTCGACACGTCGTAACTGTGAAAACTCGGTTGTGCTTCTAGGACATAGTTGATGGCAAGCAAACAGAAGGACAAGAAATCGCTACGTTGAGTTGCCCGGTCCCTGGGGACCCAGAAGGACAGGAGGTTACAAAAGAGGACTCCCAGACGACAGATATCACAGATAATAATAACTCCATCATGAGCTTCTTTAAAACTCTGGTAAGTGGTTTCTTAGCTTTCCCCCCCCAGATTTTAGTGGTACTAATTCTGACAACAGTGCATATTTATGAATGTATTTATTTATTTATGTTTGGTACGAGGGGTTGAACCCAGGGGAATTCTACCTCTGAGCTACACCCCCCAGCCCTTTGTACTTTTTTTATTTTGAAACAGGGTCTCACTAAGTTGCTGAGGCTGGCCTCAAACCTGCGATCCTCTTGTCTCAGCCTCCCAAGTACTGGGATTAAAGGCAGGCATCACCATGTCCGGCGAACAATGCATATTTAAATGTTGTTGTACTGAATGGTCATCGTCATGGTGCAGTTGGGACAGGAGAGGACGGGGCAAAAGTGCTTCATGAGGGAATGTGTTTATTGGGCTTTTGACAAGAGGAACCTTCGAGTGGGGAGCCATGCTATAAACAGTGGGTAACCAAACTATGTAACCTGAGATGCATTGTAATCGAATTCTCTTGCCATTGAGTGTCTTATGGTCGTTGATCATAGAAATTATTGGAAAATACTGCCTCGAGTTGATGACCTATCCAAGCCATTCTGTTATTCAAGTTGTTGGGGTCTATGGGGGCAAAGAAAACACAGCCCGACAGCAGGGAACAGGCTTTATTTAGGGATAAAACCTGGAAGGAGGCATCTGACCGGGGAGAGAGCCCACGAGGGTCAGAAGCCGCCTCCTCATAGGCTCAGGGGTTTTTATGGGGCAAGGAAGGGGGTTACAGGAGTGGTCATGTGAACCGCTGGTTGGTGTGCCAGTGGCCAGGTCATCTTGGGGCAGGGCAATGGTCAGGGGGGCGTTTTCTTTCTTTGTTCCTTTGTTCTCGGTCCCCCTCCAGCATGACCTCGTGGCCAGGCCTCACAGTCAGCCCTCACGGTGCCCGCACAAGTGGCAAATGGAACACTGCAGAAATCGCTTTCTATCTTCTTAATCTGCATCTACCGTTTTAGTTGGTTGGGGACATAGGCCACCTCTCGGTATTGCTTGGTTATCTCTGAGCAGCCCGTAGCCTGGCACATGCCAGATGCTCAAAAAAGAGCCGAATGAACGAATGAGCAAAGGAAAGAATGAATGCCTAGTTAACCAGCCCCAAAGTGTTGGGGCTACATGCAAATATTAAGACTAGCTTCGAAAGGTAAAATGAAAAAAAATGTCCGAGAATGTGCCACAGACATGGAAGGGTTGGTGTGGGTTTGGAGTTAGGGAACTCTGTGGCCTTGCAGGAGTTCATTTTGAATGTGGTCAAACTCTTGGTGAGTGTAGAAGATGGGAGGTATGTCATTATAAAAATTAATTGTGTTAACATTTTTAATTACCTTGGGCTTCTACTGAAGTGCTTTCTAGTACCTTATTTGCCTGTATAGTAAACTGGACCACCTAAAAGAATTATGTATCTATGCCGGGCATGGTGGCGAACACCTGTAATCCCAGTACTTGGGAGGATGAGACAGGAGGATCGCAGGTTTGAGGCCAGCCTCAGCAACTTCGGGGGACTCTTTCAAAATTAAGACATAAAATAGGACTGAGTTTGCAGCTCAGAGGTAGAACACCCCCGGGTTCAATTCCCAGTACAAAAAAAAAAGAATTATGTATGTATAAAATTTAAAAATTGCCCAAAGAGCTATGATTTTAACATTTGTTTTTCTCAAACTTTAAAGGTTTCACCTAACAAAGCTGAAGCAAAAAAAGACCCAGAAGACACGGTAGGTAGTTTGAAGTATTTATGTTTGGGTTTGTGCATAGAATTGCATTTAGATTTGTGCGTGCTTTTTATTTATTGAGTAACATGTTCCGTATATATGTTTTATATGCAGATAGATGCATATGTACATACCTATATTGTTAGCAGCTTAGTGATGCTGTTGGATTGTTTTTTAACTGTTTCATTTAAGTTAATGGTATTTAATGAAAATTTTAGTGGGGAGCTTGAAAGTTCTGCCAATTCTGGCTAACTTGTATCACAATAACCAAATTCTTATATAGAATAAGAGCAGAATACTAATAACCAAATTATCGTCTTAGCCCTTTAAGTTGTGTATAGAGAGACCCAGGGCATATAGTGAAAAAAAATTTTTTTAAACAGAAGTAAGCTGCTATGGTTTTGTTTTTGTTTTGTTTTTTGTTTTGCTATGGTTTTGTGTTCTTTGTTCTCGTGTCATTTGAAAAGGATAAATCTGTACTGCAAAGGCGATTTTGAAATAAAATAGTTGTCATGGGACACAGGCGGAGTGAAAGGCCCGTAGAGGAGTCCAGAGAGGCTGGGGTCTTCGTGTCTTCCTAGAAATTCAGCCAGTTCCACTCAAAATAAATGCGATTTGGAACAATTCCCTTCTGAGAGGTGTTTCCCTTTGCACAGAGCAGGGCGGGTCCCCTCCAGTGGAGCACCTGGTTAAATTTATCTCAGTAACAGATAAGAGTCCTGTGTCAGCCCAGCCAGCCCCTATGCCTCTGCTGCTTGAATTGGAAAGAGCTGAGTTTGGCAAACAGCATCTTAAGTTTGGTCCCCAAAGGCCCACCTTTGAGCTCGGTTCTGCGACTCGATAGCTTCGTGATCCCCGCCTGTCTGAACCAAATCTCCCCATCTATCAAACTGGGACAGACAAAATTCTCTCTGCCAGACCCCAGGACCGAAGGGAGGTGCAGCCATGCTAGATAAACGGGAGAGCTGGATTCTAATGAAGGGGATCCCTATTTCCATACTCACCACCACAACAGGTTGGACACCATGACTACATTTGTATGGTGTCGTGGGTTCCTCTAGAATTTTCTTCTCCCATTGAAAAATGTATTTCCGAGGTATCTACCTGCATTTTCCTTAAAATGAGTCATTTTCTAAGAGGCCGCTGGAGTGAAGTTTGATGAATGGCTGGGTCAGATGTTTCTCCGGGGTTCTGTGTGGGGCATTGTTTAAAGGTGCCGGGTCAGCAGAAGGGCTGTAAACAGAGGGGACGTGGGCCTGTTGTCTGGCTTCCCCGGTCGCCTGAGCACTTGTTTAGCGGGTCACGCCAGCCCCTTCCATAGTCCACCACTGTGTGGTCCCCACTGAGCACACCTGGCTGATAAAGTCTCCTTGTCCTGCCCACAGGGCGGGGGTCCCTGCTGGTGGACTGCATCGCAGATGAGGGCTTTTGAATGTAGGCTGCCCATGACACCCACAAATAGCTCTTTTCTAAAAGCCTGTTCTCATACCTTGCCTTTTGGACATCTTTTTCTACTAAAGTTCTTGGATTTTATTTATTTATTTATTTATTTATTTATTTATTTATTTATTTATTGGTACTGTGGACTGAATCCAGGGACATTCTACCTCTGACCTACATCCCTAGCCCTATTTATTATTTATTTATTTATTTATTTATTTATTCATTTATTTATTTTGTGGTACTGGGGATTGAACCCAAAGGCATTCTACCTTCAAGTTATACCCCCAACCCGATTTTTTTTTATTTCTTATTTAGAAACAGGGTCTTGCTAAGTTGCCAAAGCTGGCTTCGAACCTACGATCCTCCTGTCTCATTCTCCCAAGTACTGGGATTACAAGCGTGCGCCACCACACCTGACTCTTATTTTTTATTTTGAAACAGGGCCTCTCTAAGTTGCTGAGGGCTTCGCTAAACTAGTGAGGCTGGCCTCGAACCTGTGATCCTCCTGTTTCAGCCTCCACAATACTGAGATTACAAATGTGGACCACCATACCCAGTGTTTGGGCTTGGATTTTGGCGTTTTAAAATCTGTATCTTTAGCCAGGTGTGGTGGTACATGCTTGTAATCCCAGGACTTGGGAGGCTGAGACACGAGGATCACAGGTTCGAAGACAGCCTCACCAAGCAGTGAGATTCTCATGAACCTAGCAAGACCCTGTTTCAAAATAAAAATAAAATAGGGCTGGGGGTGTAGCTCGAAGGTAGAAATGCCTCTGGGTTCAATCCCCGGTTCCACAAAAAATAAATAAAATAATAAAATCTGTATCTTTGTTCTATTTGGCACTGGGCGGTTTTTAGCACACTGCTTGTAACCCGAGTCAACCATCATTAGCCTCTGCACTACTTTGGCTCCAATCGCCAGCCATTTGGTCACAGTTTGACCTTTGGGTCACACTAGAAACTTCCTTTGCCCGCCAGAGACACCCCTCTAGAAGTCCATCCGAATGTTTGCAGGTGATGTTGCTTCCTTGGAGTTTCAAATACTGAATTAAAGGAAATCATGGTTTAAGACTGAAAGCCGAGCCAGGCGTGGTGGCGCACGCCTGTCATCCCAGTACTTGAGAGGCTGAGACAAGAGGATCGCAGGTTTGAGGACAGCCTCAGCAATTTAATGAGACTCTGTTTCCAAATAAAAAATTAAGCCAGGCGTGGTGGCGCAGGCTTGTCATCCCAGTACTTGGGAGGCTGAGACAGGAGGATCACGGGTTTGCGGCAAGTCTCAGCTACTTAGTGAGGCCCTCTGCAACTTAGTGAGACCCTGTTTTCAAATAAAGAATAAAAAATAGGGCTTGTGGTGTAGCTCAGAGGTAAAATGTCCGTGGGTTCAATCCCCAGTACCACAATAAAATAAAATAACAAATAAAAAATTTGAAAATAGGGGTGGGGGTATAGCTTGGAGGTAGAATGCCCCTGGGTTCGATCCCCAGCTACACACACACACACACACACACACACACACACACACACACACAGTGAAAGCTACTCCGTGGCAGTATTTGTCTTGGCTCCAGAACACAAAACTAAATCATTTGTCAGCAGATATTTTTTCTTTCCCATGTGACCGTATCATTTGCATGTTTAAAGCTATGAAGTGGACACTGTGTTATCTTTTGAGGGATTTTTTTTATTACTTATTGTTCATTTGGACATTTTAAGTCATATAAACAGAGCATAGGTGGCCTGTTACTGTCTTCAGCCAGTACAGATGGCAGAGTGATTATTTGCGTTTGGTTTGGCTTTAGGCTGTTGTATTTTTTTATATGTTTTTATTGGTGCATTGTAGTCTCACATCACAATGAGTATCAGTTTGGTGTTAACATACGTGCACACAGCTCTTGGTGTCCCTCCCCCCCGCCTCCCCCCACATGCAGCACTGAGAATGATGTTGGTATAATCTCATATGTGCACATTGTTTATGACAGTAATTCCATAGATTCACTTCTTTCTTACCCTTCCCCTTCCCTTGTACCCCTTCCCTTGCACCACTGAGGGCTGTTGTATTTTTGAGATGTGTTCATCTGAGTCATTTAAACAGGCCACCTGTTGAATGTCAGTGTGTACCTGACATTGTCCACGAATGTGCTGTTCAGCAAATCGTCTTTGAGAATTTAAGACAGATAACCACGCGCGTGTGTCTCGTGGGTGGGGATTGGTGAAGTCATAAGCCGGCAGTTAATGTCACAGTGTGTCCGCGCTCTTTGAAATGAGAGGGGGAAACGTGGATTCTGTTTACAAACAAAGTTCTAAGCTGTGACTGCTGTTGCCCGGAAGGCATCCCGAGCAGAGAGTGTCTGTGACGGGCAAGCTGGTGTGAAGACACCCGAGCCCCAGGCGCAAGGCGGCAGGAAGAAGCGCCTGGACAGCCCCAGGATAGGCCTCGCCTTCCGAAAGTTCTTTAGGCACAAGGTCTGTATCTCATCACTCGGAGGAACAGGAAGCAGAGCCCTGGTCTACACCCGGGAGGCACCCTGGTCTACACCCGCAAGGGTGCCCGCCAGCTGTGCTACAGCAAAGAGTGAGCCTCGGGGGCTGAGGTCATTACAGGAGAATTAGAAATGATGGGACTTAGCCAGGCATGGTGGTGCGTGCCTGTCATTCCAGTACTTGGGAGGCTGAGACAGGAGGATCGCAGGTTCGAGGCCAGCCTCAGCTACTTAGTGAGGGTCTCAGCAACTTAGTGAGACCCTGATTCAAAATTTAAAATAGGGCTGGGGACTCAGAGGTAGAATGCCCCTGGGTTCAATCCCCAGTACCCCCCCAAAAAAATTATGTGACTCAAACATTAGTGAATTAAGTCACCATAGTTATAAACATCTGAGACCGGGTTTCTCCGAGTGTGGACCAGGGTTCTGAAATAATTCTCCTCCAGTGTTTCCCAAATGCCAGTCGCTCGTATACCACCTTCGCCCTTTTTGTTAGATAAACTATTAATCACTTGGTATTTTTATACTGGAATTGACCATTTCCTACTGAAATGTACCTTTAAAAGAAACGGTATATCCGTTTCTTTTAAAGAACGTGGAAAACCAGGATCGTTCTCATAAGAGGACCAGAACCATTAGCACAGTTTAATAAAAGTAATTACGGCATTCTCACTACCCCGTTTGTGATGAGCTCGGAATCTGATTTCTTTCCTAGCTTTGTTATAAAGCCATTGGCCAGTGGTCGAGAATGTCAACGCTGAGCCTCTCCCTGGCGTGCTACCAGGCAGATGCTATCAGAACAGGACAAGCATTTTCCCTGTGTGAATGTTATTTAATACCATATTTATGTGCAACCTAAAATTATCTGTGGCCCCGCAGTGGTAAGCTGCTGGCGCTTTGGGAAACACACTTCTAACTTCAGTTTAACAGTCTTGCTTTTATGTGATCTGTTCCGTCCATTTCTAGCATTAATTAACAAAGCTTATACTAAATCCACATAAAAGCCCAAGCAGGGAAAAAAACACACAAAACAATAAAACTGAAACAATGAATGAATGCAGAGTGATGTTGAAGGGTAGTTGGGACAACGTGAAGTCAGTTTTGAAAATATTACTCTTCGGACGTCCAAGAAGGCGCCAGTGTGGTCCTAAAGCGTCAATTATACGGATCTCTGAATTGGGTTCACGTGCTTGGATATGTGTGTAAAATAACAACCATTCTCCACTAAGTTGAATGAACGTATTAAAAAAAAAAAAACCTTCCCCGCTGGGTATGATAGTCCCAGGATTGTGCATACAAATGAAAGGCCCATAGAAAGTTCTCGTAGCTGAATCTGGATTTGCATAAACCAGCTATGTTATAAAGCCACCCTTCAATTTCCGTACAGGCTTATCTTGTTTTGCAAAGGGAGAAAGAGTGATAGATATTGCGGTGGGCAGGGGGGTGTTAAAAAAATGGTACGGCCACTTTGGAATGTGAGAGTCAATTGAGCGACTGATGGTGAAACCGGTCACAGACCTCGCGGGGAGGAATCCACCTGAATGCTCACCTGGAGCTCTTGTGAGTCCGGGGCTTGGAAAGTTTAGGAAGTGTGTGACTCCCCCGCCCGATCGGCAGTGCGTTAAGACATTCACTTCGTGCACCACAAAATTTCCCATCTGCAGTATCTCTTTCTTCCCATAGTGGACCACCCAAGTTCAATTTGGGTTTGGTTTGGTTTTGGTACTAGGGATTGAACTCAGGGAGGTTCTACCTCTGAGCTACACCCCCAGACCTACCTATCTATCTATCTATTTATTTATTTATTTACTTATTTATTTATTTTTGTGGTACTGGTGATTGAACCCAGAGGCATTCTACCTTTGAGCTACGCCCCCACCCCAATTTTATTTCTTATTTGGAAACTGGGTCTCGCTAGGTTGATGAGAGTCTCACTACTTGCTGAGACTGTCCTCGAACCTGCGATCCTCCTGTCTCAGCCTCCCAAGTACCGGGATTACAGGCATGCGCCACCACACCTGGCAAGTTCAATATTACTATTTCTTGGGTCTCCCAAAACCATTGGCCTCATGTCCTGCCACCGAGGTACATTTGGGGGAAGAATAGGAATCTGGACTTCTGGGAATTTGTAGAGGAAGCATCTTTTGCTAAAATTCTGTAATAATAGAGATTCACAGACTTCATGGTCTTGCCTCAAGTGGTCTCCAGTGTGTTTTTCTAGAAATGCAAATTAAAATGTGGAGCACTTCGCAAATGTTCTGAAACCTCACGTATGCGGCAATTCGGTAGAGTTCATGGGTTTGAACCTCTACCTAGGACACTTCCTTCCTTCCCCTCTTTTGATTACACAGTTGTCCACAAAGAAAAAAAACAGGTTATTAAAATGACGACCCAGAGTCAGGCATGGTGGCGCATGCCCATAATCCCAGTACTTGGGAGGTTGAGACGGGAGGATCACAAGTTTGCGGACAGCCTCAGCAAGTAGTGAGACTCTCATCAACCTAGCAAGACCCTGTTTCAGAATAAAAATAAAATAGGGCTGGGGTGCAGCTCAGAGGCAGAATGCCCCTGGGCTAAATCTCCAGTACCACAAAAAAAAAAAAAATGATGAACCAGGTCCTATTAGTGACCTTGCTCCATGACGAGAGGAGAGGTCCCTGGGGACCCCCGTGGGCTTAACCAAGGACAGAAATGGGGACAGCCACACAAATTCAAGGATAAAACAGCACCTTCGAGTTTTGCAAAAAATACAACAGTCACCAATCCTGGATGACTTCTGTGTTTATTTCTCTATCTCAATTTTCTTTTGTATAAAAAGAATTCTCTTAGTTTAAAAAAAAAATGGAGAGCCAGACATGGTGACACACACCTGTAATCCCAGTACTTGGGAGGTTGAGACAGGAGGATCACAGGTTCGAGGCCAGCCTCAGCAACTTAGCGAGACACTCAGCAACTTAGTGAAACCCTGTGTCCAAATTTTTAAAAATAATAAAATAGGGCTGAGGGTGTAGCTCAGATGCAGAATGCCTCTGGGTTCAATCCCCAGTACCACAAAAAAAAAAAATGGAAAAGCTGGAATTAATAAACAAAATCAGCTTAGTGTTAAAAATAATATGATCACTAGTTTTCCAGCTTTCCTTGGCCAAATCTGAATCTTTTCTTGACTTAATTGTTATAATTAATCGTTATATTAATTGTTCCTGTCTTATTGGTATAAATATATGAATACCAGTTTTCCAGCTTTCCTTGGCTGGATCTGAACCTGGCTCGTGTTTTAATGGCACGTGATGCCTCAGAATCAAACTTCGTCTCGCGTCGTGAATGACGACGAGCGCAGGAGGCAGCGCGCTGCTCCAAGATGTTTGTGCCACGGAAAGGCTCGTCTCTCGGTGCCCACCCTGTCCGTCAGGCAGCTGTCCATGGGATTCATAAACTCTGCCACGCATTCATTGTTTTTGGTTCTCGTCTGAATGTTTATATCTTACTAACACTTCCTGTCTCCCACACCCCAAAGTGCAAACAAGGAAAACTTACCAAGCAGGCCAGGCCATCCAACAGGCAGTTTTCAAATCCCACGCATTAGAATTTCATGGATGAAGCCGGGCATGGTGGCACACGCTTGGAATCCCAGTACTTGGGAAGCTGAGACAGGAGGATAGCAAGTTCGAGGACAGCCTCAGATACTTAGTGAGGCCCTCCTCAACTTAGTGAGACACTGTTTCCAAATTTAAAAAAGGATAAGGCCAGGTATGGTGGCTCCCACCTGTAATCCCAGTACTTGGGAGGCTGAGACAGGAGGATAGCAGGTTAGAGACCAATCTCAGCGACTTAGCGAGACTCTCATCAACCTAGCGAGACCCCGTTTCAAAATAAAAATTTAAAAAATAGGACTGGGGGTGTAGTTCAGAAGTACCCCTGGGTTCTATCCCCATTGCCACAAAAAAAAAAAAGAATTTCATGGGTGAATGGGTCAGGGTCACCAGAGAGACAACCTGGAGCACCCAGTTAAATTCAAATTTCAAGCCAGGTGTGGTGGCGCACGCTTGTAATCCCAGTACTTGGGAGGCTGAGACCGGAGGATCACAGGTTCTCAGCCAGCCTCAGCTACTTAGTGAGGCCCTCTGCAACTTAGTGAGACCCTGTTTCAAAATAAAGAATAAAAAATAGGGCTGGGGGTGTGGCTCAGAGGTAGAATGCCCCTGGGTTCCATCCCCAGTACCACACACACATACAAAATTTCAGATAAACAAGAAGCCATTTTTAATATAAGCATATCTAATGCCACCTTTGGAACATACTTATACTCAAAATTTTTTCTTGGCCGATCTGAAATTCAAATTGAATGGGGGACTCTCTATGTGTCTATTTTTTATTTCCAATCTGGTCACCCCATTCATAAAATTGCCTCTAAGAACAGGGTTAGAATGGTTTTAGTCTCTTCCCTCATGCCAACAAAGAATGTTGAGTTGGATAACACCGGCAGAACACCATCTGGGGACTTCTTAAGGAAGTAAAGACGGGGTAATAGGGAAAGACAAGATCAAGGGTGCTCTGCCCGGGACCCCGGAGCCAGGAAGGAAGAGGAGGGTGGGTGGACATAGTGCATGAAGGATCCCTGCGTGGGTACCTCTCTCTGGTCTCTTTCATTAACTTAGTTATCTAGTTAGTTAGTTAGTTAGTTAGTTAGTAGTTCGTTAGTTAGTTACAAACAGAGATAGAAAATGGAAGGGAAATGGACAGGGAAGAATAGGGGAAGGAAGGAAGGAAGGAAGGAAGGAAGGAAGGAAGGAAGGGAGGAAGGAAGGAAGGAAAGAAGGAAGGAAGGGAGGGAGGAAGGAGGGAAGAAAGGGAAGGAAGAAGAGGAAGAAGAGGGAGGGAGCAGAGACCAAATGAATAACACTTGAAGGAGTTTTCATTTCGGAGTATGGGGCTACATCTAAATGAAGAAATAGAGTTAGCAGGCGGTCTTCCAACACAAGGCCCCTCCCCTTCTCTGGCTTCTTCACCCTTACTTTATAGGCTAGATCGGTGCTCTCCAAAGCAGAGTGTGGGAACGGAACTTCAGAACCTCCTCCGTAATTACATTGCTCTTAACCCTTCCTTAATTTCTAATATGGATTATTTCTAATTTGGATTAGTAAAACGATGCATGCGTCTAAGATAAACCTAAACAAATACGCACGTACTGGGTGTGCACGTTGGAAATATTTTTGACTAAGGAGAACGTGGTGGAAACTATTTGGGGTTCGATGGCCTGGGTGAGATCCCTGCATTCAGACAGCAAAGTCCCTCTCCCCATCACCTGACTCCTCCTTCAGAACAAGCCACAGAACATCCCTAATAACGAGTCTCTTGTCGCTTTCCAAAAGGAAAGTATCATAACCTTTTTCCAACATTTTAACACAAAATCCACATTCGCAGTAGAAATTTGGAAACTACAGAAAATAATAAAGAAGAAAATTAGCATCATGCATAACCCAGCCCGTGTTTATTTAAAAAAAAAAAGATCTTTCACTTTCGAAGGGTGAAATTGTTTTTAATTTTTTCACTTCTTTTTTAACACCCCAGGATGCTGAAAATTCAGCCAACGGCAAGTCAGACAAAGCCAACTTTACACCCCAGGACACCCAAGGGGCAGCCCCGGGCCCTAGAGGCTGTGGCCCGCCAGGTCGCGGGCCATCTGGGACAGTCACTGACACAGCGAAGGAAGGAGGGAAGGAGAAGACGGGACCCACCTCTCTGCCTCTGGGCAAACTGTTTTGGAAAAAGGTGAGTCTGAGCTTCAGGATTCGGAGAGCCCTTGGGCGGATGACTCGAGAAATTAATTCTATCAGGCCGATTTTTGTACTCAGTGATTATATAAAGTTCCTCCTCCTCCTCTTCCTCCTCCTCCTTCCTTTATTCCTTCCTTCTTCCTCCTTCTTCACAATGACTCAGCTTGCCACTAGTTGAGCCTTTCGTTGTTCTCCTGGGAGGAATAAAATTATATCGTATTATAAGCAGGTGTCGCACGGGGAGGAAAAGGAAATGAACGTGTAGCATTTGTCATTCCTGGAATGACTCAGGCTCCGAGAGGCTTGTGGTGTCTCGTGGGTTCACGGTCCTGCTGACGTGGTTCTGACTTGCTTCCTCACCCTGGCCGCCGCCTGTTTTCCTCCCACACTCTCGCCCTGGAGAGGTGCCACCTGGGGCTCCCCGCCGTCCCTTCTCCTGACCACTAGAACAGGTCATTGTGAGCCACCGGTTGTCAGCTTCTTTTAGAAGACCAAGGTATCTATGAGGTTGCTACCAGTGCAAACACGGACTGCGCTCTGGGACGAGAAACATAAAACCATCATCTGAATTTTCCTTTCTAGAATTAAGGTGCGGGAGGAGGGCACTGTGCAAGGATTGGGCTGGGCGGGGCTGGGCAGTCCTGAATCATGGTGCTGAGCCAGCTCCAGCTGCCGCCCAGGCTCGGAGCTCCTCCTGCCCCGTTTAAATTTGGCCAAAAGATGAGCAAGACATGGGGGGTGAGGAGTGGAAATTCATAGAGATGGAAAAACCCAGCTCTGTGATTTCATTAAAGCGTCCGTGCCACTTGGCCAGCCGCGCAGAGCAGAACATGGATCCAGATGTCACTGTGCCGTCGTCGTTGGTTTTACCCTCGTCCGGAAGCCTGCGCCATCACTGGCCTCTTTCCAGTTGGCTTTCTGTGGCACAGAAATTTTCCTCCGGGGTTCCTCCCAGAACACGAAGCTCAATATTTCACGAAGAGTTTGGAAGATGTCAGCTGACATCCTGTTCCTATCTTAAATTCTCCCTGATTCCCATTACTTATTTTTAAAAGTCTTTTACCAATAATATAATGTAGGGGACAATTTCCAATGAGTTATCTGTATATATTGGTGACAGGGGAGATAAACTAAGTGACCTATATTTGAACATTTTCATTCAAATAATTGTCATCTATTCATTCATGGGTGTCTGGGTGTATATATACATATATACATATATGTGTGTGTGTGTGTGTGTGTGTGTGTGTGTATTACAGAAAATAAAGGTAGCGTATTAAACTTGAGATTTAACATGCATTTTGCTCAAGGCGAGACTAAATGTATTTAGTTTAAAAAGAAATCCAACTTTTTGCGGTACTGGGGATTGAACCCAGGGGCATTCTACCTCCGAGCTACACCCCCAGCCCTATTTTTAATTCTTTATTTTGAAACAGGGTCTCACTAAGTTGCGGAGGGCCTCACTAAGTAGCTGAGGCTGGCCGTGAACCTGTGATCCTCCTGTCTCAGCCTCCCAAGTACTGGGATTACAAGCATGAGCCACCATGCCTGGCTAAGAAATCCAATTAAAGAAAAGTGTTATATAGACAATGGTACTGAGCTGGGCATGGTGGCTCACGCCTGTAATCCCAGTTATTTGGGAGTCTGAGACGGGAGGATCCTAGGTTTGAGGCCAGCCTCAGCAATTTAGCAAGACACTGAGCAATTTAGTGAGACCCTGTTTCCAAATAAAAAGGGCTGGGGGTGTCATTCAGAGGTAGAATGCCCCTGGGTTCTATCCCCAGCACCCCCAAAAGAAAAAAAAAGGAGAGGAGCCCTTGTCAAGTTTATAGTGATAAGTTATATGCTGTTTAGCTCCTTATTCTCACAAGTAGGATCCTGGAATTTTTATTGTTGTTAATGGAGTTGGACTATTTTTAGATTCACCAGCTAATAGCCAGACATCCTGTTCACTGAAGGCGACTGGAAGGGGTTCTGTTTTCGAGATCTGAATGAGAATCTCATCCTCATACGTTTCCTGACTACCCGGGAGAGAGGGAGGATTTAGTGACCTCCCCTGGGTCTACAGAGCTCTGCCTCCCTGGGGAATCATCCTGCTGGCTCGTTTACACCCAAGGGAGCCGTTCCATCCCGTCTCTGCAGTTCCCGTCCCAAACACAGCCCCAGTGCAGAACGCACCCATCTCTCTGTCCTTCGGTGGCCATCCACCACAAGCCACTCAGAGGCGGCGGAAATGAGGGAACGTGGCCCTCCTGGTTCCTCCAACCATCGGCTTTCTCTAAACACACAGAGAAAAGGGACAGGGCATTGTCTGAGGCAGTCATTTGTCACAGTGAATGGCGCATGGACACCAGGCTGGGAACAAACCCAGAGACGACAGGAGACGCAGGCTGGGCTCCTTGGAGAACCAGCTCCGTGAAGAGGCCACACGCCACCCGTCAGCTGTTGGGGAAAGCAGAGACACACCCCAGACCTTGTGGGGAGTGCGATGTGAGCCAAAGCTAATCCACGCTGAACTGAGGCCTACAAATGAAGGGACATCTGCTCCATTCGGACCCTGACGCGGCGCGCCCATGAGAAACATTTACCCCCAGCGGACAGTGGCCCTGCGGTGTGGGTTCCAATCATTATTTTTATCTTCGTTAGTCGTAGGACTATCCCCCCCCCCCAGATCTCTACAGTCGCATCTAGAGCAGCTAATCCGATAGAGCCACGCAGGCCGCCAAGGAATGTTTATTCTTTGGGAACACCCATCGGTCACTCTCTTGGAAGCCTCTGGAATCCGCTCTCAGTCCTGTTTGTTTAGTTTTTATCAGTAACCTGGACAATGGCCTAAAACCCACACGCATCAAGTCTACAAGCTGGGGGCTCACTCACGCAGCCCAAGCGATCAACCGTAAAGATCTCAAAATGCCCACACAATGGGCTAAGGTTAGCATGACCGCAGATTTTTGTTTCTCGAAGGTCAATGCGGCACTGTAATCAGAGAGTGAGTCACTGAGAGATTTCTTTTTTCTTTTGTGGTACTAGGATTGAACCCAGAGGCATTGTACCTCTGAGCTACACCCCAGCCCTATTTTATTTATTTATTTTTTTTTTTTTTTTTTGCAGTACTGGGGATTGAACCCAGGGCCATTCTACCTCCGAGCTACGCCCCCGGCCCTATTTTTTTTCCTTTATTTTGAAACCGGGTCTCACGAAGTTGCTGAGGGCCTCATTAAGTAGCTAAGGCTGGCCGCAAACCCGGATCCTCCGGTCTCCGCCTCCCAAGTACTGGGATTACAAGCGTGCGCTACCTGAGACCCATATCACCCCACCCCATGCCAACTTTGAAACCTCGTATAAGTGGAAGAGGGTCAAAATGTCTGTTCATAAGTTGGAACTAATTAATATAATGACTGTGGCGTTGGCCTTGCATAAAATCGAGATAACTCCTCTCCTCTTTGGGACAGGACTGGATATGTCAGAATTACTCCAGGGAGTAAAACAGTGTCTGAATTTGGATATGTTGAACTCCAGCCCCCTGGCCCTCCATAAAATGTTTTAGCCAAATTGAACTTCAGCACAATGACACTGGCTCAGACAGAGGGCAGATGGAAGAAGTAGCTTCAGGCCAAGCGTGGCGGTGCACACCTATAATCCCAGTACTTAGGAAGCTGAGACAGGAGGATCGCAGGTTCGCGGCCAGCCTCAGCAACTTAGTGAGGCCCTCCGCAACTTAGTGAGACCCTGTTTCAAAATAAAGAATAAAAATAAAAAATAGGGATGGGGTTGTAGCTCAGAGGTAGAAGTCCCTGAGTTCAATCCCCAGTATCAAAAAAATAAAATAAATAAATAAAAAGAAGCCGCTTCCAATACTGCCCAGAGCCACGGTCAGGATGAAGTCGAGGGCCTGGCTCACGATGTACACAACAGGGCCTCTTGCTTGCTGAGGACCATGGGTGAATTTCTCTGGAAACTTCTAATACTAGAATTTTCCTGAGAAGCTCATTTGCTTTTACCTAACAGTGACTATATATTGAGCAATTTAATATTCCCTTCTTTTCATTAGCTACTAGAGATTGCAAAGGCCAAGGCTCCGGGGCTTCTGTTTTCTGTAGCAACCCTTTCTTGCTCCATTTAGATCCTGGCTGCATCTGTATGTTGATTCTCACTGTATTGCATTTAAAAATATATAACTTGAGCTGGGCACAGTGGTGCATGCCCGTAATCCCAGGACTTGGGAGGCTGAGACAGGAGGATCGCAGGTTCACGGCCAGCCTCAGCAGCCTTATGAGGCCCGCTGCAACTTAGTGAGACTGTTTCAAAATAAAAAAATAAAACAGGAGCCGGGCGTGGTGGCACGCTTATAATCCCAGTACTTTGGGAGGCGGAGACCGGAGGATCCGGGTTCGCGGCCAGCCTCAGCTCTCTCTCTCTCTCTCTCTCTCTCGCTGTCTCTCTCTCTCTCTCTCTCTTTCTCTCTCTCTCTCTCTCTTTCTCCCTGTCTCTCTCTCTCTCTCTCTACTTAGTGAGGCCCTCCACAACTTCGTGAGACCCGGTTTCAAAATAAAGTATAAAAAATAGGGCCGGGGGCATAGCGCGGAGGTAGAACACCCCTGCGTTCAATCCCCAGTACCGCAAAAAAATAAATAAATAAATAAAAATAAAAATAAAAATAAAACAGGGCTGGGGGTGTAGTTCAGAGGTTGAATGCCTCTGGGTTCAATCCCCAGTACAAAAATAAAGTATATATACATGTGTGTGAGTGTGTGTGTGTGTGTGTGTGTATACTTTTTATTATATACATGTTATATTATCTTACTATACTTAGTATATATGTTATATTATCTTACTATACTTAGTATATATGTTATATTATCTTACTATACTTAGTATATATGTTATATTATCTTACTATACTTAGTATATATATGTTATATTATCTTACTAAATTTAGTATATATGTTACATTATCTTACTATACTTAGTTTATATATGTTATATTATCTTACTATACTTAGTGTATATATGTTATATTATCTTACTATCTTACTATACTTAGTATATATATGT
>PVJS01006901.1:0-58046 GCA_004027185.1 Glis glis
AGGGTTCTCTAGATTAACAGAATACACAGAATGAGTATATTTGAAAAAAGGGATTTATCAGATGGGCTTACAGTTTGAAGCAATGTAGTCCCAGGTTCTGACTGCACGTGGAGAGTCAGAGGAACCAGTAGCTGGTCGAGTGGTCTAAGAGCTGGAGTCTTAGGATCGGAGCAACCACTAATTCAGTCCCAGTCCAAGATGTGAAGATCAGGAAGCTCTTCGGAGAAATGATGGTGAAGTTTCAGTTCCAAGGGCTGGAGGCCGAGAAGATCAAGAAGCTCTTCAGAGAAGGGCGAAGCCGGCGGCCAACGATCTCAGGCGAGAGCAGATGTGTTTTCCTCGGAAAGAGTCGCACGCACTCTATGCGGCTTCTCCTTCTTTTATCTAAGTCCGCACCTATCAGAATCCTGCTGCCTACATTCAGGGCAGGGCTTTCTGTTTAATCTGCTGTTACACACCCAAAATCACATAATCTTGGGTGTGTCATGATCAGGTCAAGTTGACAACCTAGACTGACTATCACATGGCCTATACCAAGTGTTGTGCAACCTACCAAGGCTGGGAAGTTGTAGATTTGATCTGATCCATCTACAAACGCAAAGCATCGAGGGGGTGAGACATGGCTTTATTACAGTTACAACAGGCTAAAATAGGGTTAGGCTTCCAGTAACCAGTGTTGGCTGACTGGATACATAGATACCCCATAGCACATCTGCCTATCCATGTGTCCACGTGTCTGTATACCTGCATGTCTGCACATCCACATGCTGGACTGTCTCAAGTTTTATACCAAATGAGAACAAAAGTGGCAACTAGCCAGGTCACAAAGTTACATAAGACAATGTGGCATTCTCAACATTGGCTTTCACCAGAAGGAGGTGAGGAACCCTAACACCATGTTCTGACCATCCCCACACCTAGGTGATAAAGTATAACCATCATCATACATACAGTTCTTCTGTTGACAAAAACATGTATGTGGTACATAACACTCTATAAAAAAACAGTATATATAGGATTCAGTACCGTGGCTTTGGGCATACATGGAGCATCTTGGATCATATCACACATGGATAAGGGAGACTATTGCAAATATCATCTGGGTCATAGAAGTTCCCACCTTTTGAAGCTTGCCAATAGCATTTCCTCCCTATGAAACTGACCATCCATTATGCTGAATGTCCTCAGAATGTCTGAGGTCACCTAGAACACAGTGAATGCTATGTCAACTTAGTCACAGGAAGTCTACACAATCTTCTGTTATACCTCAGGATAACCTGGAGAGTTATAAGCAAGTGCTTATCCCACTTAAAGGTCCATAGACCTAGTCATTTAGAGCATGGTTTAGCTCCTAATACCTTTATTTTAAATAAATTATGTGGTTCTTACAAGTTCATAGGTCTACAGATGGCACAAATGAATAACCCAGACCTCTTGACTCATAATCCAGGTTATTTAATCTAGAAAAACAGTTCAAGAAGTATCAATTCAATAAAAATTGTTTTGTCATCAAAATAAATCAACAGCCCACAGAGAAAAACTGACCATTGTCCACAGAGGCTTTACTGATCACCAAACAAAGAGGATACACAAAGGCAGAGCAGAGAGAATTCTGTCTTTATCCAATCCCGATCCTGTAAGATTTCAAGAGCCTTTTTATTGTTCATATCATGAAAAAATACCAAATACGCTTATCAATATTAAGTTTATTACTTTAAAATTGGAATTATACACTTTATAAAATTAGGCAGTATCAAAGTCAATCCACAATATTCCCCCCAAAATATATCCTAATGAAAATAAATGAATATTTTAAATTTATGATATACAGTAAAGTCTAGCCAATCAAGGAAGGAAATAATGTTTAGAAGCAATGACTAATAAGAAAACCAAGGAAAACCAAGACAGCAGATGTTTAGTATGATATTACAAAATTTACATATTTTGAATAATTTTATGCCCACAAATTAATCATTACAGTAATATTTAAATACTAACCCAAAATAGTATTAAGTTTTAGTGGAAACATGAATGTTGTCACACAAATGGAATATAAACCTTAATTTTACTATTATTCCCAGAATAAATTTTAGACATGTAGTACACAGACACACAAGTGTATGTGCGCATGCTTACATACATGCATGTGGTGTGTGTGTGCGTGTGTGTGTATGGTATAAATTCTAGAAATGTTATTTAATGATGAAACACTGATAGTATCTGTGTAAAAAGAAAAATTTCTAAGTTGTCTAAATGTTATATTTTTCTTCATAATATTGTAACAAGCACAATTAAATTAGTGGAAATGTAGATTTGAGGCACAAAAATAGAAGTGTTTACAAGCTGTTCTCTAAGTCTACCAACTTGCTTCTTGTTTTCTATTTTTTTTAGCTATACTTTATTTCTATTTTCCTCTATTTCATTTTCTTTTGACTATCATTTCCAATTCTGTTTTGTTTCTTTTATAGGCTTAATCATATTCTTTTGTTGAGAAGAACATGTTTTAATGTACATATTTGATTTATAATCTATCTTCAATTGAGGGAAAATGAAAGCATTGTATTTTAAGCTTTGTGTTTAAAAGGCTTGATTTGTTGCCTTCAGTGAAGTGAAAAGTCAAACCACTAAAGCATCTCATGATAGCTCACTTCATTTCCATCATTACATGGTAAGGAGCAAGTGGATCACTGGTTTTCTTGTTCAAATACCAAGGACATGGAGAATTTATGATTCTACTTTATAAAGAAAGGAACTTCTTGATCATCCTTAGGGTATAGTATATATTTATTTGTGTGTGTACATATATCCATCCACACTTTGTGAAACAATGTTTGCAATGAAACACTCCACAAAATTTCAACTTATAAATATGCATCAGTGTTGAAAAATGGTAAACACCAACCCATTAGGCATCCATGCTTGGACTTTTCATGGGAAACTTCACATGATTCTTAACACAGTGTGCTGCAGAAAGATAGCCTCTAAACACATTGATTTCTACATATTAGGGGTATTAAAATATTCAACCATTTGCCAATATCAGAGATAAATTAAAATATACATTATAATAGTTAAAAATACCAATTTATGATTGAAGTTGAGAGTAATAATACAATTTTGACTTTCAGTGGTGTCTCAGCATAAAATCCCGACCATGTAACTTAGAGGAAGGAAGATTTATTTGCTCATGGTTTTCTTAAGGATTTTGGGTTCATTCAGTCCATGTGAGGTTGGAGATGCAGATATCAAGGCATGGCAGAGAGAAGTGGAGAGGAGAGTACAGAGGCTCTGCTCCTTACACCACAGAAGCCAGAAGCAAGAAGTAGCATGGAGAGGAGGAACCAATATATAATCCCCAAGGCCACACTGTCAGGGACCCCTCCTTAGCAACCTAGCACTGCTTCAACCTTGCTACCTTGTCTCCATGAGGGCTAGGGGGACTTCCAAATCCAAACTATTTTAGTTAGAATGAACATTAGACCACTATTTACCAGTTTGCATTTTCAAAATTTACTTGCAGAAAAAGATTTTCTTGATATTTTAAACAGAGTAATTCAATGATATAATATTTCAAATTGTTGCGTAAACAATTGTTGAGTGGGATCTCCATGATTCCCAATGCTATGACCCCAGTGTCCTGCTGAGGAAGCTGTGGCTTTTGACCCTGCCATAGAAGAGAGGAATAGACCACCAATGCTCATGGCCTTTGTATCCTAGCCTTAGCCCTGTCTACAAAGAAGGAGCCCCCACAATGTTACTCAGTAAAATCCTAGATCTCCAGTGTTATTTTTGGTTGAAAAAACTAAATAGAACATTAGTAAAGATACTTCAAGAAAAGAAAATTACAAGCCAATATCATTGATGGACTTAGATGCAAAAATTCAAAATAAAATACTAGAGATGTATATTCAAAACCACATCGAGAAAATTGTATACTATGACCAAGTTGGTTTCATCCCAGGAAAGCAAGGCTGGTTTAACATACTCAAATCAATACATGTTATTCATCACATAAATAGAACTAAAGGCAAAAATCACATGATCATCTCAATAGATGCTGAAAAAGCAGTTGACAAAATCCAACACCCATTCATGTTAAAAACACTGCAGAAAATCAGAATAGAAGGAACATACCTCAATACCATTAAGGCAATATACAATAAACCCAAAACCAACATCATAATGAATGAGGAAAAACTGCATGAATCCCCTTTAAAATCAGGAACAAGACAAGTATGATCACTATCACCACTTCTTTTCAATATAGTCCTCAAGACTCTTGACAAAGCAATAAGACAAGAGAAGGATAGGAAAGGAATTCAAATAGGAAAAGACAAATTAAAATTATCTTTATTTGCAGATGACATGATCTTATATCTAGAAGACCCAAAAAACTCAATCAAAAGACTGCTAGAGCTGATTAACAAATCCAGCAAAGCAATGGGATACAAAATCAACCTAAAAATTCAGTTGCTTTTCTATATGCGAACCATGAATCCACTGAGAAAGAAATCAGGAAAACAATTCCATTCACAATAACCTAAAAACCAATAAATAAAATACCTAGAAATAAACCTAACCAAGGAGGTAAAAGACTTCTACAATGAAAATTATAAAACACTAAGGGAAGAAATTGAAGAAGATCTTAGAAAATGGAAATATCTCTCTTGCTCTGGGATAGGCAGAATTAATATTATGAAAATGGCCATTCTACCAAAGGTGGTCTTCAGAGTCAATGCAATCCCTATCAAAATAACAATGTCATTCTTTGCAGACCTAGAAAAATCATAAATTTCATATGAAGAAACAAGACTCAGAATAGCCAAAGCAATTCTCAGCAATAAGAACCATGCAGGAGGCATCACAATTCCTGACTTCAAATTATACTACAGAGCTATAGTAATAAAAACAACATGGTATATAGGCACAAAAATAGATACATAGACCAATGGAACAGAATAGAAGATACAGAAACAAATCCATACTCTTATAGCAAATTGATTTTCAACAGAGGTGCCAAACACATACGTTGGAAACTGGTTATCCATTTGTAGAAAAATGGAACTAAATCCTTACCTCTCATCCTACACAGGAGTCAATTTGAAATGGATCAAAGACCTGGAAGTTAGACTAGAGACTTTGAAGCTACTAGACGAGGTCATAGGTCCAACACTCCAACATATAGATACAGGTAGAAACTTCCTCAACAAGACCCCTAAAGTTCAGGAAATTAAAACAAAGAATTAATAAGTGGGATGGCATTAAACTAAAAAGGTTCTGCACACCAAAGGAAAGCATCAGTAGTCTAAAGCAAAAGAGAGAAAAGCTATAGAATATGGGAGATCTTTGCCAATTATCCCTCTGACAGAGGACAAATATCTAGAATATACAAAGAACTTAAAAGACACACACAAAAAACAAATAACCCAATCAAGAAATGGGCAACTGAATTAAATAGACACTTCATAAAAGAGATACAAATGGCCTATAGATACATGAAAAAATGTTCAACATCATTAGCAATCAGAGAGAAGCAAATCAAAACTACACTGAGATTCCATCTAACCTGAATCAGAATGGCAATCACCAAGAAATCAAATAATAATAAATGTTGGTGGGGATGTGGGGAATTAGGAATTCTTCTACACTGTTGGTGAGATTTGCAAACTAGTTCAGCTGCTATGGAGATCAGTGTGGAGATTCCTCAGAAAGATGGGAATGGTATAAACATAGATACACATTCACAATTGCCAAACTTTGAAACCAGCCAAGGTGTCCCTCAACAGATGAATGGATCACAAAACTATGGGATATGTACACAATGGAATTTTACGCAGCCACAAAGAAGAACAAAATCACATCATTTGCAGGGAAATGGAGAGAACTAGAGAACATCATGCTAAGCGATATTAGTAAGTCACTAAGAGTAAAAAATTGGATGTTCCCCCTAATCTGTGGGAGCTAGATAGAATGGTACGTAGAAGGGACTCAGAAGGGAAGAAGAAATTTTTAGATGGACAAAGAAGGTGACCTAACTGAGGGAGTTAGGCGGGGAGTGGAGGGAAACAAACTATAGCACATGATGTACATACACAAACCTATAAGACTCAATCACTATCTGGAGCATGAAAGGGAGGGTGGGGGAGGGAATAGGGTGGGATTGAAGGAAGGGCTAAATGTGCAATGTGTGCATGTATGATGTTCATACCCTGACATATATCAAAATGTATAATTACAATGCACCAATAAATGAACATAAAAAGTTAAAAAAAATGAAAAAAAAAAGAAAGCTGGGAATGGATCCACCATATGATTAGGCTATACCACTCCTGGGTATCTTCCCAAAGGGACCAAAATCAGAGAACTATAGTAATATATGCATACCCATTTTCATAGCAGCACAATTCACAATAGCCAAATTATGGAAACAACCTAGGTGTCCATCAACAGATGAATGGATTACAAAATTATGGGATATATACACAAAAAGAAATTCTACTCAGCAAAAAAGAACAAAATGATGTCATTTACAAGAAAATGGAAGGAACTGGAGATCATGTTAAGTGAGATTAGCCAGTCACAGAAAGTGAAGGGTCATATGTTTTCTCTAATAAGTGCAAGCTAGGGAGCAATTGGGATACCAGAGGGATTCCAGACAATGAAGGAGAAACTTCACTGGAGCAAGGTAGGTGGCCTAAGGGAAGGGGAGGAGGAAGACTGAGGTTCATTAATGGAAATACTACCGTCGACTATAAGTACATATATGAATATACCAACGCAATCTCAGTACTCTGTTTTGGGAAGGGGGAAATGGGAAATTGGGGGGGCATCAAGTGATGTGTGCATGTATGTCACTGTCAACATGATTTATATTCTGAAGTGAGACTATAATGTACCAATAAAGGCACATTATAAAAAAATCATATGGGTGCCTGCCTCTATCTTACTGATAGAAATTCATCAAAAATATTACTGAGATATGTAATTTTCAATTTAATACCCTCTTCAGGAAAAGTAGGTACACTGGATTAAACAATGAAGTTACATAACTTTAAAATACAAAATTTAGTCCATTCCTTCATTAAAAAAATCCAGATATCACAATTTGTTTATATATTTCATACATATTTACTTAATTATAAACAAAAATTAATGGCTTTAGCTAATACAAAAAATAGGAAGTGTTCAGATTTTAGTAACTGATTGAACTCCCTCTTTAAAAATCTATGACTGTAGAATATTATAGTTATCATCTCACACATAAGTATTTTTCCAATCTTTTATTAACTATATCAATGTGTTTCTGTTAAGGTTTTGATATATATTTTGGTCTAACTATACAATGTTAAAAGGTGACCTTTCGATTTGATTGTTTAGTGGATTTTAATGCTAAAAAGATAGCAATGAAATTCCTAATGAACCTGAGTATAGAAAAATGATAGATGGCTCATTTGGAATTCTATAGATGAAGCACTGACAAGCCTACTGAGCAGTCTTTGGGACCTAATTTTAGAGAGAGTCTTCATTGATTACAGAGACAGGGCACATTTTAATCATTCACATACACCACATTGCCTGAGGTAACAAAAATTCATTAAATGAGGATTATAAACTTTGTTTTAAAACTAGATTCTAAATTGTTTCTTGGTGTACAGTCAACAGAAGCTTGGTAAGATCAGTCAGAGTTACTACGGCTTATTAAAATTAACTTGTTTAATTTTATTTGCTCATATGCCTGTCTTGCTGGGTGCAAATTTCATACAGCTAAATTGCCTTTCTCCCACATAGGAGTTTAATTTTATATTTAGGGTTTTCCCATCGGTAAGGCATCTTAAGTGCTCTGTTCAAGTGACTTTTCCTGAACAAAACATAATTTATTAAAATCTACAAATGCTTATTCAGTACTTTCTGTAATGTTACAAGGAATAAGATTTTTCCAAAAACATATCTGAATTGAGAGTTAAAACATCTCTGTGAGTGTGTGTATGTATAAACACACATATATCATTCATGCTGTATGTGGATATATCATTGCAGATTTCTGACTGGTTTAAGTAGACTAAAATGCACATGGGGAAAATAACACTTAGTGTTTTAATGGAACATTTCCTTATTGTAGATAGGTAATGGGTATGTTTTTGAAAAATTAACTTGTGCCTTAAAGTCTAGTATAATTAAACACATTTTAAATACATTTAATTTCATGTTTTCTGTGACTTATATGAGAGAAAAATCATGCACATAATTTATACATGTTGAAACTTAAGTTTTTTAGAACAATAGAACTATATATAATTTATATCTATGGCCAAATAATCATGTGAAAATTTACTTAATTCTTTGAACCTTGGTTTGTATACCTGTAATATAAGAATAAATTAATATAACTAACTATGTCACAGGGAAAATATGTCTCATTAATTTATTTGACATTTTTTATAAATATGCATATTTGTATAAAGTTTACTTGTAATTGTTCAATGTGTATGCTTAAATGAATTGTTAGATTTCCAGAAATGATTTTACTGTATGCATATGACTTCAAGGAGTTAAGATAATTATAAAAAGAATGTCATGTAAATAATGCTTCCCAAAGCCCATTTTCTTTGCAGTAATTTATGAGTTGAATTGTAATTTTCTTATATCATCAAATTAGGATTTTTAATGACTTATATAATCTTTCTGACATGTTGTTGATCTTATCCAACATCTTGTCAGGGCCTTGTTGTTCCTGGATAAATTTCTAATTGCAAAATTATTCCTAAAGTAAAGTAAAATATATTTTATTATAATTTGATTTATGATGAGGTTTTATGAAATCCACCTTGTAGAGAAAAATACATTATCTTTAAATAAAGAACAATATCAGAAATTTTACCAAGGAATAATGAATATGACTCTGTAATTCCATAATTTCCTCTAGCTATCTCTAACTTATTTAATGATAATTCTCAATTTATATTCACAGCACTCATTAGAGTAATTAACCTTCCTACATAGAATATGTTTTAGTTTCACTTAATTTCTCCAGAACCCAGAATAATTTCTGGTAAATAGTAGTCATTAGACACATACATTGAAATGATTTGTGGATAAACAAGATGCAGACTTGGGGATAGTCAATCTGGCATGCTAAAATAATTAAAAATAAATAAAAAGCCATTGATAATCTTTTGCTACTGGTGACTGAGGGGAACATCTAAATATGCATGCAAGATGCACAAAAGGAACATATTTTAAATAATAATATATAAAAGGTACACAGAAATATTGAGATAAATTTTAAAAGTTCATTTGGGAACTATGCTTATGCTGTTTGCCTCTAAATATAGATTGACAATCTTTTCCTTGCCCTCCATAAAATATTCCTATTCTATAAAGAAATTAAAAGCTCTATTATTCCATTAAGTTTTTTCAACTTACAAGTGTCTTTCTACTGAAATCTTG
Organism: Glis glis; assembly: GCA_004027185.1. Classification (NCBI taxonomy): domain Eukaryota; kingdom Metazoa; phylum Chordata; class Mammalia; order Rodentia; family Gliridae; genus Glis; species Glis glis. Next base: position 9,448 of record PVJS01006901.1, read on the forward strand.
ATTTTGTTGTTAGTTATACTTTCACTGATAGAAAATGTTAAATTGTAGTCACTAAAGAGATTTTAAATATCTAATCATTGCCAAGTAATTAGTAAACTTCAGGTCTTTCTGATTTTTTTGCAAAAATCAAAATGGAGAATTAAAAATGTTTACAAAATAACAGTACCCTTTGCTACATGCTATACTCTTTTGTTTTAAAAATGGTGAATCTGTTGGGATAAGTTACACTGATAAATGTTTTAACATTTTTACACTTGTATTCTTAAGGAAAAAGTCCGTTGTTATAATTCATATATACACATTTTTCTTGCTTATGTTTGGTAATGCTTTATTAGGATTTTTACATCTGTTTTTACAAAATATAATGGCCTAAAATTTTCTGTTATTAACTGTCCTTGAGATATTATACCAAGGTATAACCTATAATTTAGTTGTTAATCTAAGTAACTAAAGGCATTAAAGTGGTTCAAATATTTAAGCTCTAAATTGAATGCTATTTATGACTGACTTGCTAATGGTAATATTGGATGTATGATGTAATATTGCATGTATTGATGGTAATATTGCAACTTCCTATGATTTTAATATTTGTGTAAAGTAAAAGGTTTTCATGCGTTTAGAGTAATTTATATAAGAACAGATGTGCAAAATTATTTTTGTACAGCATTTTTGTACTTTTTTGTTTTTTGTTTCAGATATTTATTTTTAATAAACTAATTTATCTTATAAGAGGCTAATTTAAAAATATTTAATCCCTATTGTTCTACTAAGAAAATCAAATCATTTAAGGTTAAACAAAGGAAACCAAATGATTTGCAATGTAGCAAAAATGAATACTGGATTTATCTGTTATCTAGCACAATTCCACATGGCTGTTTTAAATCCCCACAATTCTCTACACAGACACATGTAGGAAATATCTACAGACCATGTAGACAAAGTTGGAAATTTATGTTTCTACCAAACTTAGGTCAGTTTGTTATCTAGCACACTTGTTTTGGGAATTTTATTTTAACAATGTATTTTTAAATTAAACTAATAAATAGTTATGGGAATTAGAATTCATATATTATACTTACATTTTCTTACAATTACCATATTTTTATTCTGTACTAGTATATACTTGAAATTTATTTAAATTTTTTTAAAAAGAACTTTGAGATGAGATATGTATTGTATGTAATTTAATATTTAGAATTTGTTAGAGGAATCATCCAAGTGCAAAATTGGCCTGACTTGTAAATATATGGCCTGACCCACAAATTCCTTTAGCTGATCACTAAAGGAATTTGAGATATCAGTTGAGACACCTGAGACTTCTTTATATTTAACGTTCTATTTTCCTTAGAAGTTAAGTTTGTCCAAGTGTTACATGGTATTTGTTGGACTAAAGCTTCATAAAAAACCAGAGAGAGTTTTTGCCCACACAAAAACTTGAGAGAGGCCTTATATTCCTTCAGGGCCTGGGGATAGACTTTTTTGCCTAGGGTAAGAGGATCTCACATTCACAGTTGACCTTAAATGCCCAAGTACAGGCCAAAAGCCTCTAGAACTGGGAATCAGATATATAGGAATTGTATTGCATGATTTAATAAGCAATAATTTATACAAATAAAATTGTTTTAATAAAATAGAAAATATTGATTTTGTTGATGCACAGAAAACCCAATAAGTAGTGGAAATACCAAATACAAAATTATGTAATATGCAATGCATTTAATACTTCTTGTTGTATCTCTATTTATATAGGAAGAAAATATTTATGTGAAATATATGCTATCATTTTAGAAACTATTAAAAAGCACAAATCTGCCTCTTAAAATATTTTTAATCACATGTCAAATATTATTCAGCTTCTATTGTTATAAAAGCATGGTGTTATATTCTGGGTGGTGGACAATGTAGATCCTTTCTCTGCATTCAGAAGACTCACATTATTATCAATACACTTAAAAATTATTACAGGAAGGAGGATTGAGTGTGATAGGAGCAAGGAAACAAAAGGCTAATAAATGTATTCTTACTTTGATTTATAAAACTGGCTACAATAACATGTTTTTATTCATAAGTTCTGAAAGAGAATCCATTTACTTTTTTAGGTAGAAACACCATTCATACTGTTTAGGCAGAAAACCCAAACAAATCTAGGTATCAAAGGGAGGGAAGGGAGAGGGAATAGGGTGGGATTGGAGGGAGGGCTAAATGTGCAATGTGTGCATGTATGATGTTGATCCTCTGACATATATCAAAATGTATAATTACAATGCACCAATAAATGAACATAAAAAATGTTGGAAGTTGTGATATATAAGAGAATTAGAGGATGGTATCAATTTGGCAATGAACAAGAAAAGTTCAGTTTAAATATGAAGTAATTTGCCTATGAAGCATGAAGCAAATTTCAGTGAAAATATACATGAGATAATCAGTGGGAGAGAATGGTTAAAGCAAAGATAAAATGTTGGTAAAGGTGTGAATTAAAAAATCACCAACACATGTTCAAGTGTCTTAGTATTAGCGAGATTCAAAAAGAAGAGAAAGAAATAAATGTAAAGAGGAGAGCTTATATGCAATGTAAAATATACAAAAAGAACAGGATTTTAAGTTTTACTTAAAATGTCACAATCATGGGTTCTTACTGAATTAACTTAATACTAAAATCCATTCCATCAATTATAAAATTTCAAACTTTATTAGGTAGCAACTTGAATATATCATTCCATTTTTATATTGCTTTTGTAAAAAAAGTTATTAAAACTTTAAAGACACATTCTAAATTATTGTCCACTATTTTCTTCGAAATCCAGACCATATGTGTATTTGAAATTTGTGATAAAAAATTTAATTAGGCACTTATTTGACATATGCTAACCTGATGTATGCAAATGTAATATGTACAGAAAGTAAAATTTGAGAAATAAAGGTATATTAAAAAAAGATTCACTGTGCTGATAAAAATTGATTCAGATATATTTATCCCAGCAAATGAAGAACAATTGCAAAGAGCACTCATGAAAAGAGAAATATAAAAGATTAGCAGGAAAGGAAAAAGAAAGGAAGTAAGGAAGGGCAGAATTAATTATAAGCAAATGTGTTTCAGAGGTTGGAAAACCTAGACTACAAGATAAGAAAATTTTAAACTCCTTTATTGAGCTTAAGTCTATGAATCTGTATCAATCTGCATCCTTATACCTAAATTTGAGAAATGTATAGGGGCCTGAGGAAAGACATACAAGTACAATAAGCAATTCAGTTTCCATTAGGGTATGCATAATTGTATTGAATTTTTGTCATAGATATTTAAAGAAAGTAAAATTGAAAATAACTAAACTTAAATTTATATATAACATATATATTTATGTATATTATTTATGATTTATATATAATTTCTATTTATATAAATTATAAATCATAAATTATATTATTTCTATATATTTATATAATTATATATAAATATTTATATGTAATATATAATTTTATATATTTGTATATATATAAATATATATATACAAATATAATTATATATATATAAAAATTTTTTTTGCACTACTGGGGATTGAAGTCAGGGGCATTCTACCTCTGAGCTACACCCCCAGCCCTATTTTTTATTCTTTATTTTGAAACAGGGTCTCACTATGTTGCTGAGGGCCTCACTAAGTAGCTGAGGCTAGCCATGAATCCGGATCCTCCTGTCTCCGCCTCCCAAGTACTGGGACTACAAGTATGTGCCACCATCCAGTTTATCAATATATTTTAAATAAGGGAAATAGAGAGTTATTACAGTAAGTGTCTAAAATATGAAAACAAATAAATGTAGAAGTAATAAAATGAAATGATAAAAGTAACTCTCATGTAAGCTACTGATAAAATCTCACATGATTGACATATGTAATCTTAAATACTTAAGATCTGCAAAAGTGAACAGAATGTTTAGTCATAAAAAATAATCTTGACATTTACAGAAACCCAGATAGTTAACTTCAAAAACATGTAAAGCATAGACCAAAAACTACAATTAAGAAATTATTGACATTTTCAGAAAATGACTTGGCTCTTTGGAAATTCAAAGTTATTCTAAAAAATAGACCAACTCCTCAAAATCTCTGATTTCTTTACATTTGCTTGCTATGTATAATATAACTGTGAAGCAAGGGAAAGAAAATGTTCATGGTTAAATAAAGAGAAAAAAGTTTAGCCCACATCACTGACCTAACTTTCTTTTTCCTCTCACAGTTCTCAAAGTAAATTAAAATGTATCATGATTTATGTAGACAAAAACAAGTTGCCATTAATACCTCTAAACTTATGTTGATACTGACACTTGCTAAAATTGTTCTCAATTTTATTTAATTTTTCCTATATAGTGATATTTTCTAAAAAACCTGTGGTAATCATATTTGGATTAACTTTTTACTCTTAGGCATATAATTATATTTTTCTCATTTTGAAAATGATAACCTCATAAGAAATGTTTTGTGTAAATATTGTATATCAATGCTGAAAATGAGTGCATCACTCAAAAACTTAAATTCTGTTTATTGGAATTCTTATGCACCAAATCTTTACCCTGGTAAAGTTTAGTGCTAAAGTCAACTGGCCTGGAATGCTATTTTGAATTTACCACTTACTAGCTATATGATTTTGAGAAGTTAATTGGGGTTCTCTTCTTTGTATGTAAAAATCAACAACTTTAGGGTTGCTGCCCTTATTGAGTTCTAACAGGCAAAGTACAGATTGCTACTGCATATTGTCTGGATTGCTTACTTGACTCAATTGTTTCATTCCCATTTATATGTTTACAAATTCATTTTGAAAATATTAATTTTCAAAAAGTTCATGTGTTTTGAGTACACTAATAAGTATAAAATAATTTCTGCCCTTTGGGAGCTTATATTTTAATGATTGTCAGGCCAAATATGTAAAAGCATTTAAGCATGTTAAATGTCTAAGAAAAAAAGAAAAAAATGAATGTTATTTGTTTACAGATATTAAGTGTACTATTTGATTGTATAGGATTATGACATTTTAAAATGCTAAATTAGAAAATTAGACCATTGAATTTTAACAAAATAAAGGTTGTCTGTATAAATATTTTTATTTATTAATTATTCCACTTAGAATGTTGTGGATTTGCTTTTATTATTATTTGACTCTTTTTTAATGTTCATTTATTGATGCATTGTAATTATACATTTTGACATATGTCAGGGTATCAACATCATAGATGCACACATTGCACATTTAGCCCTCCCTCCAATCCCACCCTCTCCCTTCCCTCCCTTTCATGCTCCAGATAGTGATTGAGTCTTATAGGTTTGTGTATGTACATCATGTGCTATAGTGTGTTTCCCTCCACCCCCTCCCAACTCCCTCAGTTAGGTCACCTTCTTTGTCCATCTAAATATTTCTTCTTCTTCCCTTCTAAGTCCCTTCTAAGTCCAATTCTATCCAGCTCCCACAGATTATCTGGGCATGGTGGTGCACTTTTGTAATCCCAGTACTTGGTAGGCTGAAACAGGTGGATCACAGGTTCTTGGCCAGCTTCAGCAATTTAGTGAGGTCCTCAGCAACTTAGTGAGACACTGTTTCAAATTAAAATATAAAATAGGGCTCTGGGTATAGTTCAGAGGTAGAATGCCCCTGGGTTCAATTCCCAGTACAACACACGCAAAAAAAGATGTTTTTCTTCTTTCATTGATTCTGAGACTTCCAACTACTTAGTGTATACTTAGTAAATGGTTAAAATTCGAGTAATTTGTAGGACATCTATCATTTTAAGGATTATAGTAGTTTTGATAATTTACTTTGACTAATAACTATTTTCTTCTAATCATTTATTTTTGTCAAACTTGCTACTTATTGAAAAAGAAATGAGAGAAAAATCTAACATTATTTGTTAAATTCCTCCTATCTGACTAATGATTTAATGCCCTGAATTTTCCACAACAACCATGGGATATACATATATCTAGCATTATTTAAAATAAATATATAGATTAGTAAGTGCAGAGGAAAGGGTTGACTTCTCATTTGCCTGATAGCATAGTTGATTAATTTTGTTACAAAAAGTTATGAACAAGTTACTAGAGAAAAATGGATCTAGGATAGAATGAATAAAATTCATGATTAAAGAACTGTAAGAGTATTTATTGTACATCATAGTGAGATTCAAAGTGATGCAAACAAACATCCACACATATCTTGGTATTTTCCTTCAGGTCCCACCTTGCTACACAGCCATCTTCATACATAATAATATTGATAGTAATACCTTCATGTGATTGTTAAATATATGTGGACTGAGGATGTGAAAATGATTTAAATATGACTTACCATGAAATAGTTAAGATATCACAGATTTAGAAGCAACTGTTTTCTGCTAAAAAGTATTCTAATACATGTTTCTTGATCCATAAGGATATTGACCAATGACAAAACTTTTCATTGCCCTTTTGTCCAAGTACCAAAGAACTGAAGTTCCTAAACATTTTTAAGCATCAGCCTCATCAATCATTTTGACAGCCATCATGCTGGATCAGAGACCCATAAAAAGTTGCATTATGGATGAAAAAAACAACTCAGTAGAAAACTGTTGAAAATGAAAACTTTCCATCATTCTTACATAGTCTACCTACTTGAATTTTCATGCTTCAACAGAAAAGACAGAGTGAAATCAGCAAGTACAATGACAGGTAAGAAGGGAAAACCTAACTTTAAAAACTGATTTGTCACTTCTCAAACATGTTTTGAGAATGTTTAATTTTGTCTTTATTATTTGGGAGCTTATATAATAAGTATTCTAATTTCTTAATTGAGTTATTATGCAAGAGTGGTTGATAAGTAATTCCTTCAAAACACCTTTCATTTCTTTCTAATGAAACTTCTGATGATGTTTACCAGCTTCATAGCTGAAATATAATTTTTACTCATAAAATGTGGGAAATTATATGGGGTGTTTTGTATATGTATATGTGTATATGTGTGTTTGGGGTTTTCTTGTTTTTGTTTCTGTTTTTTGTTTTTGTGGTGGTTTGGTTGGATTTAGAAATACTTTTAAAATAATACACATAATAAGTGCTTGGGATTTGAATTACTCATTCAAATGTGTTTGAAAAACTTGAATTTTGTAACTGAACTATAATACCTGTCTGTGAAAAAAATTATTCAAAATATCACTTACTGCTGGGCGTAGTGGTGCATGCTTGTAATCCCAGTACTTAGGAGGCTGAGACAGGAAGATCACAGGTTCAAAGCCAGCCTCAGCAATTTAGTGAGAGCCTTTTTCAAAATAATGGATAAAAATAGACCTGGGGGTGTAGCTCAGAGGTAGAATGCCCCTGAGTTCAGTCCCCAGTACCGCAAAAAATATATATATCACTTACATAAAAGTAAAATGAATACACTGAATTTAAATTCAGTCACATTGAGAATACATTTGTCTATTCTCAACAACAACAAAATAAAAACACTTTGCTTTCCTTGAAAATTTTGTAGCTATTATCTCTTTTTAATGTTTACTTAAGTAATTTATTATTCCAAATAAGGGAAACTTTAGACTCACCAGGCATGGTGGTGCATGTCTATAATCCTAGTATGTGGGAGGCTGAGACAGGAGGATTGCAGGTTCTAGACCATCCTCAAGCAACTTAGTGATGTCCTCAGCAACATAGTGAGACCCTTTTTCAACATAAAAAGTAAAAAGGGCTGGAGGTGTAGCCTGGAAATAGAACCTCCCCTGTGTTCAAGCTCAATACCAAAAAAAAGTGTGTGTGTGTGTGTGTGTCTGTGTGTGTGTGTGTATGATATCTTATTAACAATTACTATACTTAACTACTCTATTTGTGACAAAAGAATAACTTTGAAATCATTTTTCCATTCAATATTTTTCAAATTACCTACAATTATTATTTAGATGCCATTAGTTGGAAACAATTTTTCCTAGAAAAAAATTACATAAAGTTCCAGAAACAGAGTTACATGGAGAACATTTTATGATGATCAAATGTAGTAATGATAGAAGATATTAAATGCATATACTTTCATTTTTCCACTCTTTTTATTTTATTTTATTGTTGCATGGTAATCGTACATCATGATAAAGTTCAGAGTGATAGAGGCGCACATGCACGTGGCACTCAGCCCTCCCGTACATCATGGTAAAGTTCAGAGTGACAGAGGCGTACATGCACGTGGCACTCAGCCCTCCCCCAGCTCCCACCCCACTCCCTCCCCCTTGCCACCTCTGGTTGCACAACACTGTGATTGGCACTGATAAATTTGTGTCTGTATATCACGCCTATTTGAATCTTCCTTCCCACTCCCGCCTCCCTCAGTTAGGTTCCCTCATTCACTCCACTGAAGTTTTCCTCTTTAACTGGAGTCCCTCCTGTGTCCCAATTTCTCCCTAGCTTCCACATGTGAGGGAAAATATCTGACCTTTACTTTTTGTGACTGATTAATTTCACTTAGCATAATATTCTCCAGTTCTACCCATTTTACTACAAATGACATAATTTGTTCTTCTTTATGACTGAGTAGAATTCTATTTTCTGTATATTCCATAATTTTGAAACCATTCATTTGTTGATGGACATTTTGGCTGGTTCCACAGTTTTGCAATTATGAATTGTGCTGCTATAAACATAAATATGCATGCATTACTATGGTAGTCTGGTTTCAATTATTTTGGGTAGATAACCAAGAGGTGTATAGCTGGGTAATATAGTAGGTTCATTCCCATTCTTCAGAGGATCCTCCACACTGTTTTCCAAAATTGGTTGCACTAGTTTGTAATCCCATCAACAATGTATCAGAGTTCCTACTTCTCCAATCCTCACCAGCATTTGTTATTATTTTTGTTTTTAATGCTTGCCATTCTAATTGGAGTTAGGTGAAATCTCAGAGTAGTTTTGATTTGCATCTCTGCTAATGATGTGAATATTTTTCATATATTTATTGGCCATTTGTATTTCTTCTTTTGTTAAGTGTCTATTTAATTCACTTGCCCATTTATTGATTGGGGTATTTATTTTGTTTGCTGGTGAGTTTCTTTATATTTTATTTTATATTCTAGATATTAGTCCTCTATTGGAGGAGTAGATGGCAAAGATCTTCTCCCATTCTGTCGGCTCTCTCTTAAGGTTCTTGTAGTTTTCTTTGCTGCACAGAAGCTGTCCAGTTTAATGGAATCTCATGTATTAACCCTCATTTTAGTTTCTTGTGCCTTTGAGGTTTTATTGAGAATGTTGACAATTATTTCAGATAAAGATCTAGTCTGAAGACTATTTTTAGTGTATGAATAAAATCTTGTCAGTGGATCATTGATTTTGTATGTTCATGCTTTATAATTTTAACTCGAGTTGCAAATAGTGTTGCTTTTAAAGGCGCATTTAAGATTTTGAAACCATATATTTTGACAATGAGAAAATGTACTGAATATCCTGATAGGGTGAGGTGAGAAGGTTAAAGTTTTTAAAAATGATCATTTACTAATATATACTTTCAAAATAATATAAAAGAACAAAAATAAGTTAAAATAATATATTCAATAGTTGTAAGTGAAGGACAAATCTTATCAGCTCTTTCCTTCATGCTTTCTGAAATGACAAAATTGACATTTTTTGTGAAAGATACACAATACTCTCACTTTCTAGTCTATTAAAAGTCATTTTCTTTATACTCGTTATATTTTCCCAAGCTCTGACTCTCCCACAAATATTGATCTAAAAAGGGATTTCACAAGGATAATGGCCCCATAAATTGCCAAATGTCCTCCAAAAAATTAAACACCTTTGTTTTGTACAAATGGATATTTGAATCTGTCAGCCACATAAGATATGGTTGTATTGCCAATGACCCAATTAGACTGCTCAGAAATGTCCTCTATTTATGTGCATTTTTTTTACTTCTCACAATACACACATACTGCCTTTTATGCATACAAACTTCTTTTCTAAAAAATTCTTTCTTGAGAACTAGGATAATATTAGATCATGACATTTCTTTGGTGAATGCTCAATAAAAATCAGATTCCTAGTGAAATTTCTAAAATTCAGATGCACATAAAGATATTCAATTCATAAATAGATTCAAAGGTACACTACAATTACAAAAGGTAAAATTATTCCCAAGTCACACTTGAATATAATTATTATATCTAAATTTGAATAAAATATACTAAACTATTCTAATACCCTGCCCATGCATAGGTTCCCAGCTCTGTGCAAAACATGCAAAGAATATATGAATTTTAAATTAAAAACATAAATATTTAGGTAAAGAGTAATTGTAAACAGTTTTGCATTCTTCAAGGTTTAGGTAATTAGCAAAATATTTTTATTTACTCAATAAATGGTAACTCTTATAATCACTTCCTATCTATGACATAATTTAGGATACTTGACAATATAAACAGCAAAATGATCTCATTCATGTCCATGATTTCAAAGTTTAAGTAGAACTATGATTTTCAATGGTTTAGGGGATGTTTCCTGGCATTTGACCAGCTCATCACTTTACATAGTATTAAAAACTGAGGAGTTTTCTGTTTATTAGCTGGGTTTATTATTTGGCTTTATAATGTTTATAATTTTATCAATTAAAACCCACATGAATGATGTTTCTGTTTATTCTTGTACATGATAATAAATTGTCCCCATCAAAGTCTATTCAAATATAAATACATGCTTCTTTTTTGTTTCTTTCTTTAAATATACTTTCATTCTGCATGGTAATTATACTTCATAGTGAGCGTAAAAGTCATACAAACAAACATGCACAGAGATTTTGGTGTTTTTCTGTGTTTCCCTTCAGGTACTACCCCACTATCCCCCTCCTCCCCATACATAATAGTGAGATTGATAGTGACACCTTTATACATGAAAATAGCATAATTTGAACTGTTTCTTTCATCAGTTCTTCTTTTTTCTTTCCCTCAGTTTCTGATTGATTCATTCATCTTTGTATTCACTCAGCATCATCTCATATCTACTTCAAATCAGGTGCTGTAATAACTAATTTCCTGTTTCTTGTTCCTTATGAAACCAACAGTGTTGAATAACAACAAAACTGCATATCTACTTAAATGGAATAAATATGTTTTGAATTGTGTGTCTACCCCCATTGGTTCTTTTAAAAAAATGGATAACAGGCATGTGCAACATGACAGAAGAAACATGAGAATGTGATTTGGAAACCTTCTATTTAGGGTACCCATGCTAATTCTTATTTGAACTTTGCAAAATTTCTTGAAAGATTTGCATTTTTCTTTCTAAATACAATTTTTTCTTTTATGGAAATATTTTTTAAAGTAAAGCAGTCATTTGAGAGTTTCTTTTAGAAACTTTTGATCCTGGTCCTGTCATCAAGTGTAGGACATTTTTATAACCATTATGGTGTTAAAACTACAAGCTTAGAAAAAATTACTGAAGCATTATAAAAGCTGAGAATAAGAAAATTTTCTTGGGCTACCTTTATTCATTGTGATATGTGCATTTTTTATCCAAACTGATAGATTGTTGTTCTATTATAGTGTGTTATGTTAAGTACCCAAACCATGAGATATTTATTACCATAATGTGTCATAAATATAGTTCTCAGTGATCTCAGCTGGTAATTGTAGAAGAATTCACTCAGTTCTTCTAGCTGTCTGAATATAAGAACATATTTAAAGTCAGATTCACTTATTCTTGTTTTCCAACTTAGCCAGGTATCTGTTTTTCTCTCTTAAGCCAACAAATTTCAGTAGCCAAAAAAAGCCTGTTAGTTTATATTTTCAAGTTTTGCTTATGTTACTCTCACTGTGAACTACATTATGATGTAAGACTATAATGCACCAGTAAAAGTATAAAAAATATTATCTACTTCAGGAAACATGGGTTGGTTGAAAGAAAAAAAATTACTTGAGTAGAGCAAAAGTCTATTTTTAACTTTTAAAATTATATTTTCTGAGTTCATAATGACACAAAAGAGAAATTTTGGAGATATGGGGGAGGAGACCCAGATATGGAGACTGGTTTCCACTTAGCAGCCATATTAAACCCTCTGATCACAGGAGCCTCCTCAGAGATTTGGGACAATTTTGTCTCACTGAAGTCATTCTTTCCATTTAGCCATCAACCCTTAAATCTCAGGACCAGTGTCAGTCTAAAATATAGCACAGTATTAGTTGTATTAATTAAAACATACTTTAAATTTATTAAAATGTATCATACAGCATCAAATGCAATATTTCTCTATAGATTTAGAAATTATTTTAAAAATATAAAATCCAACTGGCCCCAGATTAAAGCACACTCCCCTAGGTAATTTTATATAGAAAGTTCACATTGTCTAGCTACAGATATGGAAGAAGAGAAGAAAAGAAAAGAATATTTCATGAGATTAACTTGGTCAGTGAGAAAACTGTAAAAATATGGGTTTTTAAAATGGAACACAGAGAGCTAAGAATTAACAAAATGATAATAAAAAGTGAAATTCCTACTGCTTCATTTTAGACCTCCTGATTATGCCCAAATAATCTATTTTTCATTAAATATTGAGACAAAAATACAAAATCTTCAAAATATTGAACATTAGCTCTCTTTTGTATTCAATCAAATGATAAAAATCCAGATTTGCATTAGAAAAGATGAAATTGTGGCATTTGCAGAAAAATAGATGGAACTGGAGCACACCATGTTAAATGAAATAAGTCAGAAAGTCAAGGGGCTTGTTTTTTGTTTGTTTCATATGGAAGCTGGAGAAAAATAAAGGAGAAAAAGAGAGGGGAATTTCATGAATATAGAGGGGAGACCAGAAAATAGAGGATAAGGATATAGGGATGGATGGAGGAAGGAAAGGAAAGAGTAGGTACTGGATAATGAAATTGATCAAAGTATGTCATGTGTATATGCAAATATATCACAATGAATCCCACTGTTTTTGTAATTATATTGTACCAATAAAATGCAAAATTGCAAAAGAAGAAAAATATTCTAATGGTTAGAAAAATACCAATTTAAAATCTGAATTGTTTTAATTAAAATGAAGTATGTATTTCATTTTTGCCTCTCTCCTCACCTCAGTGATTTTCCATGGCAGTTGACACCTTTCCTATCATCATATGAATATGATAGAGGTTGCAATAAATACAGGTAGTTAGGAAATAATATGCATCACAAGATGTATTGGGCTGAACCTGGTGGAACAGTAATTTCTCAAAAGAATCTTATTCTTAAGAATCAGTCAGAAGTATTTAAAATGTACTAATCATTTATTTAGCAATCAATATATTCCAATACATGAGCAAATATGAAAACAGAAGAAAATGATTTTGGTAATAGACAAAACTAAGTTATTTTTGGAAAAATTACCTGGGTGTGATTTTGCTTTTCTTATATGTGAGATAGCATTTTTCAGAGCTTTTAAATGTGTTTCAACTTTTGATGACACAGTAATTGTATTTATTGATGGGGTATAGTATGACATTTTAATATATATATATATATACAGACTGATATATATATCCTCTTTTCTAGCTATTGTTAAATATTCAATTAATTGTTGTGAACATTAGATATCCTAATGTGTTATAAACATTAGAAGGTTTTCCTCCTATCCAACAGTATCCTTGTGCCCATTCACCATTCTCTCTCCATCTCTCCCTCCCTCATATCAAAATAAAAATTTAAGAAAATACAACTCACTGAGTTGGTATTATTCTGACAGAAAATATGTTTTGTGTGTGTATAGTTATGAGAAAAACTTTTATGAGTACTTGAGCAAAAAGGTGGATGTTTTTATTGTATTTTAAAAAGCTGTTTGCTCAATATTCCTTTTTCTCTCAAGAATTATGCAGTGGCATGCTAGTGATATTTAGAAATTGGCTGTGAAAAAAAAAAAAGCCCTCATTTGTATTATTTGTCAGTTTCCATTCTATGAATACACCTATATAGTCAGTTTTAAGCTAGCTTTGTGGAGTAGTAAAAGTGGAATTGTGAAAAGCCAGTCATCCTAATTGGCTCTTTCTGGCCAGTGCACATGGGCTTCAGCAAATTCTTGGTACAACTTGGAGCCTAGAATTTAAATACAGATTTGACAATTGAGAAACAAAGTAATTGGGTAATAATTTTCAGCTTCCACATTGATTTCTGTATTTCAGGAGGAAATAAACTCACTGGGAAATGATTATAGTTCATATCAACTACATGTCAAAGAAATTATACAGGCATTTAGGAAATATTCTGCTCTACTTCCTAAGCCACACATTTAATATTTCAGAAAGGACTTTGTTTTACTTTCAAAAATTTGGCACAGATTTTACACCATTATATGTGAAGAATGTCTTTTTTAAAAATTTTTATTTTTCCCAGTATTTCTAATGCACTGATTTTACCTGTAATTTCTATTATCATCTCACAATTAAGGATGTCCAATGTACTAGCTATACATATTGCATAATAATATTAACTTTCCACTAATAAAGGTCCTGAACTTACTTTCTGTTCTAATTTGACCAATTGATGTAAACAATAACAGAATTGGATATTGGAAGCATAGGTAACATATCACTTGTGCTTATGTATGCTCCCAAATGTGTTTTGTCATTCTTTTAATTTATGCTCTATATTTTGCTTTATATTTATGCTCTATATTTTGCTTTTCTCTCTTAATTTCAAGCAACATAAACTCTCAATATTTTTTCTCATAAGAGAACTAGACAGAGTCCTAATACATCTGAATATCATTTTTACCTCCAAATTGATCAGCTTGATTATAGATTATGACTCCATCCAAGTTGATTTCAATATTTTTATTAATAATTTGAAGGAAAACTATTCCCTGTAGATTATTTCATAATTCTTTTTCTTTTATAATTTGGAAATTTTTCATCAACATATGAATGGATAAAGAAAATATGGTATATACACACAATGGGGTTCTACTCAGACATAAAGAAAAAAAATTATGTCATTTCAGGAAAATGAATGGAACAGGAGAATGTCATGCTAAGTGAGATCAACCAGTCTCAGGAAGTCAGGGTCATATATTTTCTCTTATATGTAGAAGTTAGAGAAAAAAGGAAAGAAAAGGAATCTCAAGAAAATTAGAAGAAAGATCAGGAGAATTGTGGAAGGGAATGGGGGAGGGAGAAGGGAAAGGAAAGGAATGCTATGAAGAAGGAAACAAGCCAAATGGCCTTATGTGCGTATGTGAATGTATCAATATAAATCTTACGAACATTTGTAATTATAATGCACCAATAAAAAGTAAAAACAGTACTTAATAATTTTATACATCTCTTTTTTATATCCTCAAATATATCATTAGCATGATTTCCCAGAAAATTGGGTGCTCACACACAATTGGGTCTTTATGTCTTTTCTAATATTTATCATTCATTAATATTTTATCTCCACAGATCTATTTTAAAATTTTCCAAGTATGTTTTTTTTGTATCTGATTATTCTTTATCTAGAGTAACCCACTCTTGAAATTTTCCATATTAACTATTCTTTTAAATCTATGTAAGGCCACTAATTATTAGCTTTAAATTTACACTTGGTTTCCTTTTTTATTTGCTTTCATATGGTATACATTTATGTACTGTAGCATATGCATGCTTTTAGTAATTTGACTTAATTAATTAACTTGGACTCATTTCTACTTTTTTGATAACTCCATATTTATAATTGCCCTCAGGAATAATTCTTATATCCATAGTAAATTCTCATCTTGTATTATGTTCCCATCACCTCTTCCAAAGCTTTATGTGTTAAAATAATTAACCATTGTGAGGAACTTGGGCTTCTAAAAGCTAGTTAACCTACTAGATTTACAGTGCCATTAAATCATGAATCAAGCCGGGCGTGGTGGCGCATGCTTGTAATCCCAGTACTCTGGGAGGCAGAGACCAGAGGATCCGGGTTCGCGGCCAGCCTCAGCTCTCTCACTCTCTCTCTCCCTGTCTCTCTCTCTCTCCTTAGTAAGGCCCTCCGCAACTTCATGAGACCAGGTTTCAAAATAAAGTATAAAAAAATAGGGCCAGGGGCGTAGCATGGAGGTAGATGCCCCTGCGTTCAACCCCCGGTACCGCAAAAAAAAAAAATCATGAATTAAAAATGCAAATACTGATACTAGCTCTAAACTAATTGCTTGTAATCACACTATATAGCACTTCATAGGTCTGTGCTAATAGTTTTTGTTACTAAGATTGTTTTAATGATAAATGGCAATGTGATGTTATGAGTCAAAAGATGTCTTCCTATTAGGGTAATATATATCATCTTTCCTGAAAGGAAAACAAATCTTTTTTTTTTTTTTTTGCGGTACTGGGGATTGAACCCAGGGGCGTTCTACCTCCATGTTACACCCCCGGCCCTATTTTTTATACTTTATTTTGAAACTGGGTCTCACGAAGTTGCGGAGGGACTCACTAAGTAGAAAGAGAGACAGGGAGAGAGAGAGAGAGAGAGAGAGAGAGAGCTGAGGTTGGCTGCGAACCCAGATCCTCCGGTCTCCGCCTCCCAAAGTACTGGGATTACAAGCGTGCACCACCATGCCCGGTGCAGGAAAACAAATCTTGATGTAAATTTTAATTATGCACATATACAGAATGACAGATATGATTTTTCAATGATCCAAATATCAAGCTTATAAGATAATGATATGAAAGTTTAAATTAAGTTTTAAATTTAGCTTTTACTTTTATAAAATTTTGTATATATGGGCATTATTATTAAGCAATATAAAATTGAGATTACTTTAAAATTTCTGAGAAACATGAATGTGACATAAATCATAATGAAATACTCTTAAAATGTATTTCGTTTTTTAGATTTGTAAAATAATCCAAATTGTAAAATAATCATCCAGTCACAAGCAGCTTAGTTGGCCATGGCCCTCCAATCCCTGTGTATCCATACATAACGTCCCATTTGTGTGATCAAAATCACAGTATGTATCATGCTTTTCCACACATCATGAATATTTACCAGTTCAAAATCCCAAAGCTACAAGAGTATTTTTGATAACCAAGGATATACTACACCAACTCAATCTGTTAGAAAAAAATTGTAATCCTGCCTTTCTTGGGGACAAAAATTTCAGTGAAGACAAAAATAGCAACAGGCCTTAGATAGACATACTGGCAGAGCTACAATTAAAATACTTCATTCCCTTAATGCTCTATTTAAAATGAGACATAAAGCAAGAGTATACCATGCATGTTTCTAAGAGAGTTAAAAGAGTTCTACTACTAAAATATTAGCTTGAAAGCACGTTCCCAGTGAATTAAGGTATTATTATGGGATAGCACATAAGATGCACACATATCAATGGCTCACATCAAAATGTAAATCTGAGAAACACTTGCTCCCATCTCTCTCTGTACTTCCTTCTGCCCCTCTGCTGCCAGCCTGATGAACAAGTCCTGATACAAACTGCCAGAGGTGTGACAATTCCATGCCCAAGATGCATCTTTCTTAACAATTATAACAAAAAGGTATTTACAAGTTGGTAAATTCACTAGCTCTACTTTTTACCATACACTGTCACCTCAGGACATCTATGAAGCTAAGGTGTTAGGACATAAACATGAATTTTGTGCACAATGAACACAAGTACTTACCAAAAGTGCACATAGAGACCTATGGTAAGAATCTCAAACTGTCTTCCAGTTACAGAGATATTAGCAAAGAGCTCTTCCTCTCACTGTTCCTCCTCTCCTCTTCCCCATTCCAGTAACTAATGTCATGTACTTAGTACATGACCACCCCAGCTCCACGACACAGATTAACAAAGGTCATCCAGAAGAGCATTCTTCCTAAAAACTAACAAAAAGACAATTATATAGGGATTATTTTCCTACTTCTAACATACTTTGGACATTAGAATTTATCCTTTAATACCCAGCAATAGTAACAAAAATGTACATATGGAACAATGGCTAGACAATATGGACTAGTCTAAGGAGCACAGAAAGCTTCTCTCTGCATACTCCCCACCCCACACATCACCCAGAGTTCAAACAGCACACCAACATACTCTCCAAGACATCAAGTTTAATAATTCCATTCCCAAAATGAAGCCATTCCTATGAAGTAACAAAAAATACTTAAAGGGCATAACTTTAGCCCTCTACTTTTACCATGTGCCATGCACTTTTAAACATCTAAGCCTAGATGTTTCCAACAAGGACTTATTTCCCACTATACATACTGTAGCAATGAATAAACTGCACACACATACTTAACAAAGGATATAATTTCAAATTATCTTCTAAATAGGAACATTCTGGCCTACAACCCTTCCCCTTCTTATCTTATCAACCCAAGGGTCAGATATACACATCTGCAATGCTTAGGACTTTAATTATTTCACTTCCTAAGTGGTATTAAGTATAGTCTTCCCTATGTATTTTAACACAAAGTGTATTCAATGTGTATTAGTTTACTACCTTTATCATACATTGGCAACCTCTTTACCCTCTAGAAATACTAGATGTTGTAAATTAGGACCCATTTTTCCTTTGTATACATACTGTATACACAGCAAAGTAAAACAAAACAGACAGAAGGGACAATGATCAATCTTGCTTCACCAAAAACACATTGGTATAAAGCCCTTTGCATTCCTTCTCTCCTTCCCAGAGCCAGCACAAATACAGTAATGTGTACTGCTCAGAGAAGTGGTTTGATCATTCCATTTCCAAAGAAAATATTTTATTATGAATTTTAACAAAAGAATGTCTACAAAATCTATTACCTCTACTTTTAAAATGATTTGTGCACTTCTAACATCTAGAAAGACTAGATGTTTCAAATAAGGACTTAAGTTTGTCCACTATATACATAGTAGTGTTGAATAAACTGCACACATGTCAACAATGGTTATATCTGAAAGTGTCTTCTAAGTAGGAGCATTCTGGCCTAGAATCCTTCATTTTTTCTAGTTCCTTCTCTCCTGTATCACATTTGATATAGGCACATGTGTCACTTAGATGTAATGTTATCACAAAGTCCTTTTCAGAAGAGTTTTTCTATGAATTTTAAAACAAAGTTTACAAAATGTGTTAGTTTACTAACTCTACTTTTGTCATACATTGGCAACCTCTTTAATATCTAGTAACTAGACATTATAAAATTAGGACTCATTTGTCCAATATATACATAATATACACAGTATAGCAAAGTTAAATGAAATGCATATAACATACAGGGCAATGGGTAAGCTGAAATTTTCTAGCACACACTAACACCTTTTGCAATTTCTTCCCTCCCACCTCCCCTAAACCAATGAACAAGTAGAGGCAATATAATGTTTATAGAGGTGGTGTAATGAGCCCATTTCCAAACACAGTATTTCCCATCAATTTAAAAAGCTATTTACAAAAAGTTTTATTCTACAACTTCTACTTTTAGATATATCAACCTTCTTAATATCTGAAGGACTAGATATTTTATATCAGAACTTCCCACCATGCACACAGCACTAGTAAATAAAACTGCACACATAGAAATGGTTATAATAAGGTATCTTCTAATATGACCATTCCCTCCTCGCTTCCTTCTCTCTGCCTAAGTCCAGTGGAAAAATACAAGCATACACAATGCTTAGAGATAATTGAACAAATTCATATCCAAAAGTAATTTACAGAGGACAAGCTTTCCCATGAATTTCAACACAAAATATAAAAAAGTGCTAATTTAACTAACTGCTTTGTGATACACCGGTAACCTCTGTAACATCTAGATGTTGGAAAATCGGGACTTCTTTGTCCATTATATGCACTATATACACAGCAAAACAAAACCCACCAAACATACAGAAAAATGGTGTCTGAAAATGTCCAAATATAAACACAGTAGCATGTTACCTTTTGCAATTGCTTCCCTCCCATTGCCTCCAAATCACTGAACAAGTACAGACAGTACTACCCTGCTCACAGAGGTGGCTTAACAATTCCATTCCCAAATGGCAGTATTCATATGAATTTTATCAATAAAATATTTACAAAAGTGATATTTTACTACCTCTACATTTAACATACATTGGGCACTTCTAAACATCTAGATAGATTAAATGTTTCAAGTAAGGACTCAAATTTGTCCACTATGTACACAACAATCTTTAATAAACTGCACACATGAAACAATAGTTACAATTTGAAAGTGTCTTTGAAATATGAGTATTCTGACCTGTCACCAACCCAGTGTGCTATAATGCTGAAACTTTCAGAAGACAATCTTTCCTAGGAATTTTAGCACAAAAGGTACAAAATTTATTATTTTACTAACTCTAATTTTGTCATACACTGGCAACCTCTTTTAACATCTAGAAAGACTAGATGTTGTAGATGAGGACTCGTTTGTCTTATATACACTATGTACATGCCAAAATAAAATGCACAGACGTGAGAAACAATGGTCATTCTTGCCTCATTCCAAGCACACAGGCACCGCACTCTGCATTTCCTTCTCCGGAGAACCAGTGACACACAGTATGGACTATTCAGGAGGAAGTTTGGCTATTTCCACCCAAAATAACATTTCATATAATTCTAACTAAAAAGAAATTAGAAAATGTGTTATATTGTACTACTTCTACTTTTAACATCAGGCATTTCAGAACATCTAGAAAGACTAGATATTTCAAAAAAGTACTTAGCATTGTCTGTATATACAGTACTGAAGAATAAAATGAACATACAGAACAATGGTCACACTACGATAAACGATAAATGTCTTTTACAATTGACCCGTCTGGCACAGGCCCTTCTCTTCCTCCCCGTCTTCTGCTCCATGTTCTCTAATCCACAGAACAAACGTAGGCGAGTGTCGCTCCTAGAGGTGGTCTAACAACTCCATTCCAAAAGTCACTTCCAGTCACATTTCTGATTTTTAAAAAATAAATGGACATTTACAAGATGTATTATTTTCTATTATATCATACGTCGGCAACCTTTTTACATCTAGAATGTCCAGATGTAGCGAAAGCTTTCTTTTAAAAGGTTGTGGGGAAGTTGAGAGCAGCTTTCTCATATTATAACATAGGCCTTCTACAAACAGCCAGTCATCTTCCCAAAGGGCCGTGGGAATTTCTGATTGGCAAATGTGGTCTGTCACTTGACCGGTTCTCTCTTTGGTAGAGAAAGAGACCAACCGCGCAATGGCCAGCTGACCTTCCGCCCATCCTCGCCCTGGGATTCGCTCACCTGCCAGGACGGTTAAGGCCTTTGATCATCGTTGTTGTCGAAGGACGAGGTGAGGTTTTCTTCACCGGGCACAGGGTCACGCAGATCGGCAGCTCCACTCCACCGCCCCACGCTCGCCTTCTCCTCTCGTCCAGAGGCCTCAGCGGTGTGGCAGCCCCATTCTCTCACCCACCAAGCCGCCCACCCGAAGGAGCCCCAAACTTGCTTTCAGCTGGAACTCTTAAAATGTATTTAAACCATATCAATATAAGTGTGAAAAGCTAGGCACAGTAGTGCACACCTGTAATCCCAATACTTGGGAGGCTGAGACAGAAGGATCACAGGTTCAGGGCCAGCCTCAGCTACTCAAAATAAGAAATAAAATAGTGTTTCTATCTTTTCCTCTTCTGAGTGATTAAAACCATATTTTTTAACTTTTTATGTTCATTTATTGGTGCATTGTAAATTATAATTATACATTTTGATATATGTCAGGGTATGAACATCATACATGCACACATTGCACATTTAGCCCTCCCTCCAATCCCACCCTATTCCGGCCCCCTTCCCTCCCTTTCATGCTCCAGATAGTGATTGAGTCTTATAGGTTTGTGTATGTACATCATGTGCTATAGTGTGTTTCCCTCCACTCCCCGCCCAACTCCCTCAGTTAGGTCACCTTCTTTGTCCATCTAAAGATTTCTTCTTCTTCCTTTCTAATTCCCTTCTACGTCCCATTCTATCCAGCTCCCACAGATTAGGGGGAACATCCAATTTTTTACTCTTAGTGTCTTACTAATATCGCTTTGCATGATGTTCTCTAGTTCTCTCCATTTCCCTGCAAATGATGTGATTTTGTTCTTTGTGGCTGCGTAAAATTCCATTGTGTACATATCCCATAGTTTTGTGATCCATTCATCTGTTGATGGACACCTTGGCTGGTAATATAATTACTGATACTAGATTAAAAGTGTTGATAACTCCATGTTATTCAAAAGTACAAATATAGAAAAATTAATTTGGGGATGAATTAAACATAAGCTGATTTGGGGGGTTGCCACAAGAAATAATAGTCATTTATTAAAGTGGCATATACCCTCACTCTTCTCTAACATTTTGAGAGTGAAAAATTAATCTAGGGCAGGTCCATTTATAAAGTAATTTGTAAAAAAGAAAATGGTGGGGATCTGCCAGTAGTCATAGATGATGACCCAGTATGGAATGGTTAGTACCTAGAGAAAAAATAAAGTACAAGGAAGAAAGGCATTCACACATTAACTTTTAATAATACATTTGGTAAAGTACATTAAAAGATTTTCAGACAAAGATAGATAGCTAAATGAAAATCAACTCATAGTTTAAAAAACTTTACAAATATATAAAACATAAGCATTTATTTTACCTACACTTTCAAAATTTTGTATGTAATGGCTTTGCATTAGATTAAGCCATATATCATATTATTTTTCAATGATCAAAATACATTTTTCCTAAAAAACTCTCCTAATAATTCTTGAGAAAGATACTGCCTATCAGGATATCTATATTCTGCTAAAATAAAAGAGATTAAAAGAGAAAATATTTTCTTCTAAAATAACTTTAAAAACATACATGTGATAGATGATAGATGATGATAGATATAGATAGATGATAGATAGATGATAGATAGATGATAGATGATAGATGATAGATAGATAGATAGATAGATAGATTTAAAAGTATTGAAGAATTGTTCAGGCAACCAAGACTTCAAGAAGCCAGAATCTTGAGAAAGAAACAGCACTAAGAAATTACCATAACTGGAAAATTCACAAAAAACATTATTCAGACAGTATGATAACTGACCTTCAGTCCTTAATATGATGATCAATACCATCCTCCACATTTTTACACTTAAAAATATCTTTTTATCTTACTATTCTTTGATTATAAAATTTATTCATTCTTTATCCAAAATCCAGTAAAATGAAGTCACTATTTTTTTCTGAAAAAAATTCCCCACACTAGTTCTGCTTACTTCCTCTCTCCTTTACAGAACAATCATTTTTATTTCATGTAAAATACAATTATGATGTTCCTCAGAAGCTGCCAGGTATATAAAAAGATTGTAAGGGTATCAAAAGTAAAAGAGAACTTAGTTTCAGTCCCACTTTTCTATTTTCCAGTTATGTGATCTTGGAGAAGGCCTTTATCAACTTGAGAAATTGATATTTTTCAATGCATATTGGGGGATTAAATTTTCTCAGATAGTTAGAAATATTAAGCCAACATGGAACATAAAACAAAAATTAAGTTTTCCTGTTGAAAAGAGATGCGTTGATATTAAGATTCATATAAATTATTTAGAATATGAAAAATAAAGACATATGAAGCATAAAAAATCCTCTTTTTTGCTTTTTTGGCAGAAAGTAAGCTTGCAGTAGAAATTGTTAATTCCATAATTCAAATAAGATGTTGAAGGGGTAATATGTTAAGCTATGTATTAAGCCCTAAGGGCATTTAATAAAATGCAAAATTTTTCTTTGAATTGTACAGAAGAATAATTATTGACAGACACAACAATGGAAATTCAACCACTCCTTACTAGTTTTTCCTTTGGCATCTACATCTCCAGGTATAATACTTCAAATATTAAACACTCTCTGGAAAATCAAAAAAGGATGATCTGTTTCTCAGAGATTGGAACTATCTGTGTTTCCTGATATTCTCCTCAGCTCTCTAGTAACAAAGAAAAGGTGTAGCATTTAGTGACACTGATTTTAAATGGTTCTGGATATAAAATGATCAGAAAGGCCAAGGACAGACACAGAGCATTGACTGAAGGATAAAGTGCTGAGCATCGGCATTTATTACTTTATGGAAACTGATTGTAGGTAGAAAAAAACCAAACCCAGTCTACTTATCTGTGTAATGTGACCAAATGGCCTTTCTGTAATATACTATTAAGCCTGATAAGATTGTATCAAAAACAGTTTAAAGCATTTAACATTTATTGTGACCTTCTTTATTTAAGAGATTTGTGAACATGAAGCCATACACAAGGCCACTGTGTTTCTTGTATTAAATGTTACTAGTAGCATATTTTTCAGCACTTATTGTTGAAATCTGTACAAGAGTAAGGCTTGCAACATGTAGCAAAAATAGTCTGGTTTGTACTAGGGAGCAAATAGATGAGCATAGCAGGGCCCACATATTCAAGTCTACTCCTTTGGTCTAAATTTATTCACTTGCTAGCATAGAGGAATCATGCCCTTATTTACAGCTGCTACCCTGGAGAGCAGCATGTTCATGATATGTTTTATATAGAATTTCAGCTGCATTTTTTCTTTAGAAAATGAGATTTTGACATCTTCTCTGCAAAAGGAAAAACAGTCTTCCTCCAATAATAATCAGTGAAGCCAGGGAGGTAGTCTAAGGGAAGGGGAGGGGGAAGACTAAAGTTCATTAATGGAAATACTACCATCGACCATGTGTACATATGTGACTATACCAACATCAATCTCGGTACTCTGTATTGGGAAGGGGGGATATGGGGAGGCAGGGGGCACCAAGTGCTGTGTGCATGTATGTCACTGTTAATATGATTTACATTATGAAAAAGAAAATTTATCAAAGGAAACTGTAAATGAGTATTTTAAAATAAGTGAATGTTACTCCTGCTAGGTGCATAGAATAAACTCTTGAGTCTCCTCTGCTCTTTACCTATTAGTGGCCAAATAGATTCCTTCATAAGATTGATAACTGATGCTCTGAAACACACATATAGTGTTTTTTATTGGCCTTGGGCAAATGAAGAAAGGGGGTTATAACTTTAGAGTGAAGATGGGGAGGTGTGGTGGTTGGGGATGGAGAACATCAAAATGAGTTTAGAGTCCCGAGAGCATCACATGGTTAAACCTTGCAGAGAAGGTGAATTTGGAATAGCTGCACACTTAGCAAAACCCAAGGGTGGGCAGGAATGAAGGAGGCCAAAGTTGAAAGATAGCCAACATTAGTATTTGCTACTCTTGGTTTTTGACTAGAAATACCAAATGAAATATGTTTTCAAACTCAATTCAGAGGCCCACTTCATTTCTGTTTTCATTTTAATTTTCTTAACTCATAATTATGCTTACTTCTGGATTTGGGAACCACTGATCCATTAGTGTTTATAGTCAACTTTTCTATTACTGTGACCAAATACCTTACAACTTAGAGGAGGAAGGTTTATTTGGGCTTGCAATTTCAGAGGTTTTGTTCTTAGGGCTGGCTCCAAAGCATAAATGGCAGTGGCAATGACAAGGTCTGCTCTCACAAAATCCAGGAAGGAAGGTGAATGAGCAAGGGGAGCAGATGAAGGACATAAATATTCCTAAGACCCACACCTCTTGCCACACCCTACCTACCTAAATTACCACCCATTAAAATTATTAATCCATCCCTGTATTTATCCACTAGTGACATTAGAACCATCATGATTTAATTATTTCATTTATGAAAATTTTTGTTTTGCCAATTCATGAGCTTTTCCAGGTCATATTCTATGTTCAAACATAACAATTGGAATGAAATAAAGCTGGCTTCACATTTCTGCAGGAATTGCTTTAGATGATCATCCAACCTTAAAGCACAGAAAAGGGTGGAAAAGAAAATATCAAAGTAGGGCACCAATTCTGTATGAAGATAAAGGAGGAGATTTGAGAGAGGAGAAGCTGGATCTTTTAGGAACAAAGATGCTGAAAATTTAATCTAAAAATAAAATAACTTTCTTCATTAGTTAACAACTTTTATATCATTTATAATTCATATTTAGCATTTATTATTGTTTGTGTTTTCAATGACTGTCATTTTATTTGGGGTTAAGTGAAATCTCAGCATAGTTTTGAGTGCATTTCTCTGATGGCTGCAGTGTTTTTAAAATGAATGGATGTTGGATTTTGTCAAATGCTTTTTCAGGATCTTTTGAAATGATCATGTGGGTTTTGTTCTTAGTTCTATTTATGTGGTGAATTACATGAATTGTTTTTCACATGTTCAACCTGCCTTGCAGCTCTGGGATGAACCTGAAATGGTCGTGATGTATAATTTTCTTGATGTAATTTTGAATGTATGCTGCTAGTATTTTTCTTAGAAGTTTCACATCTAAGTTCATTAATGATAATGATCTGTTATATTCTTTTCCTGAGCTTTCTTTATAAGGTTTCGATATTAATGTGATACTGGCTTCATAGTTCTATTTCATGGAACAGTCTGAGAAATATTGGGATTAGATCTTCTATAAAGGTTTTATAAAATTTGGCTGGGAATCCATCTAGACCTTGGCTTTTCTTTGATGGAAGGCTCTTTATTGCTGTTTCAATCTGTTTGCTTGCTATTGATCAGTTTAAATTTTCTATATTCTCTTGATTCAATTTAAGGAGGTTGTATGTGTCTAGAAATGTGTCAATTGCTTCTACATTTTCCTTTTTATTGGAGTACAGTTTTTCAAAATAGTTTCTGATCATACTCTAATATCCATGCTCTCTGTGATGATATGACCATTTTGGTCTCTTATTTCAGTGATTTCTGTTGATTGTATTATTTAGGCTGGCTCATGGTTTATCTATGTTGTTTATATTTTTAAGAAACAAGGTTTTGCTGATTTTTGTATTGTTTTTGTTGATGTTCTCTACTTTATTGATTTCTGCTCTTATTTTAATGATTTCCTGTCTTCTACTAGCTTTGGAATTAGATTCTTGCTGTTTTTCAAGGGCTTTGAGGTGTGTCATAAGGTTATTTAATTGGTGATTTTCTGTTCTTATTATGTGAACACTCAGTGCTATTAATTTACATTTTAATACTGCCTTCAAAGTGTCCCAGAGATTTTGATATGTTGTGTCTCTATTTTCATTTGATTTTAAGATTTTTTTTTATTTCTCCCCTTATGTCTTCTATGATCCAGTCCTCATTCAGCAGTGTGGTATTTAGTCTTCATATATTTATGTAATTTATCCGGGTCTTCTTATTGTTGACTTTTAATATCATTCAATTATAGTATGAAAAGATACAGGGAATTACATATATTTTTTAAAATTTGCTAGTGCTTCCTTTGTGTCCCAGGTATGTTCTATTTTGGAGAAGCTTCTATGAGTACCTGAAAATAATTTGTATTCAGTTGTAGTTGAATGGAATATTCTGTATATGTCTAGTAGATCCATTTAGTTTATGGTGTTCTTTAGGTCTGAGGCATCTTTGCTGATCTTTTGTAAGGAAGATCAGTCTATTGATGTGAGAGGAGTGTTGAAGTCTCCTAGAATTAGTGTATTGGGGTCTATGTGAGAATGTCATGGAGGGTTTGTTTTATAATTTTGACTATTGTTATGTCCTTTTGTTGGATTGTTCCTTTTACCAGTAAAACATGACATGCTTTGTCTCTTCTGATAAATTTAGTCTTGAAGTCTATTTTGTCTGATATTACTGTGTTGCCCCTGCTTGTCTTCAAGTTCTGTTTGCATGGATTCCTTATTCCAGCCATTCACCTTTAGTTTGTGAATACTTTACCTGTAAGATGTGTTTCTTGAAAACAGCATATAGATAGATTATGATCTTTAATCCATTTTTTCCACGTTATGTCTTTTAATTGGACAGTTGAGGCCATTGATACTCAGTGTAATCATTGAGAGATGATTTTCAATTCCTATGATATTGAGTTGTATTTCCTGTTTGAGGTCATGTTTGTTCTTCTTTGTTTAGTTTGATGAAATCATCCTTTCTCTGGTTCTGGCATTATTTTTTATTTCTTCTTTGAAACTTATTTCTTTGACTATTTTCTCTAGTGCTGATTTAGAAGACATAAATTCTTTCAGCTTCTGTTTGTTATGGAAGAGTTTTGTTTCTCCATCAGATTTGAAAGATATATTTGCTGGTAGACTAATCTTCACTGGAAGTTGGTTCCTTTAAGGGTTTGGAATATGTTGCTCCATGCCTTCCTGGCTTTCATGACTTGATTTGAGGACTCTGAAGTTATTCTTATTATTTTACTTCTGAATGTCACTCAGTCTTTTAGTCTTGTTGCATTTAAGATTCTTTCCTTGGCCTCTACCTCTACATTAGTCAATTTGATTAGGTGGTGTGGTGAGCTTTTCTCTTATCTTGTCCAATTGGGGTTATATATATTTCCTGTACCCATGTATTGACCTCATTTTCTATGGTAGGGTAATTATCTGATATTATTTCTCTTAAGAGATTTTTTATGCCTTTTCTTTTTGCTTCTAGACCTTTTTCTATGTCTGTTATTCTTGGGTTTCCTCTTTTAAAGTTACCCCAAATCTCTTGGATGTCCAGTTCATGCTGTCAATTTGATTTTTCTATATTTCATACTGTGCATTCATTTTTGGACTAGTCATCTTCTAGGATTGAGACTCTGTTTTCCATGTGGTCTAGCCTACCACTGATGGTTTGGATTAGAGTTTTCATTTCATTTTCTGCATCCTTCACTTCCTTCAGAGCTTCTTTTTTATTCCTGTTCAGGACATTGATTTCATAGTTAATATGATCTTTCATAATTTTAGACTGTCTCTGAAGTCTTTTCTAAAATCATGAATTATTTCAACTATTAAAGTTTTGGATTTTCCTTCTGGCATTATCTACAACTCTGACTAGTGAGTTCTGTTGTTCTGAGGTTGTGGGGGCTCATTGTTTCCTTGCTATTCTTCTTTCTCATGTTTTCAGGTTTCTTCAGTTTCTTAAGTTTTTTGTTGCATTTTCCAGCTCTCTCTCTCTCTCTCTCTCTCTCTCTCTCTCCGTGGAATTCCTATATCTAATTGCTCTCCCTTTATGATATCATGTTCCGGAGGTATGTCTTAAAGGTGAATAGTCTCAGCTATATGGGGAGTCGGAGCTTTTCATTATGTATTTATCACCCTACAATACCGTGTCTGCAGTCAGTGTCCCATATCAGCCTTCTGCTGTTCTGCCTGTAGACCGCCAGCACTGGGTTGATACTACTCCAGGAATCTACCCTCTGAGTTGCAGCTACTCCAGGATTCTGCCTGCTGCAATGGTGGCATTGATGGATCACAGGTGTTAAAGACCAGGGACCTGTCTGTTGCTGCCCAAATAGGGATTAGTCTCTGAGGTGCAGGTGAGTGCAGTTTGTGTTTTGTTTCTAAACTTCTGTGTGTGAGGTGCTGGGTGGCTCCACCTGTTGTATGGGATTGGCCTGTCCTTGGTGTCTAGAAGTCTGTCCTGTCAGTTCATCTATCTGGTCCAGTCTCAGCAGTAAAGGTTTAGAGGAGTTAGCTGGTATATACAAGGGCAAACCATGACATAAACAATAGTAAAGGATGTATGGAGAGGAAAGGATAGAGTGAGAGATGCAAGAATAGGGTGATATAGAAAATAGAATCAAGTAGAATAAGAGCTTACTGAAGGATTAGAAAAAATGTAATAAAAATAAAGATACTGAAAATAAAGGAAAATTCCAGTTAACAATATAGAATATATAGATACAGTTATAGAAATGGAAAAAAATACAAGGCATAGGCAGACACGTGTATTGGAAATCAAACAAACAAAAAAACACAGTCACCCCACATACACACGCATGGAAAGGAAAAGAAAAAGAAAAAGAAAGAAAGAAAGAAAGAAAGAAATAAGGTGGACCTTAAGAATTGTTTAACATAGAGTTAATAAAATGTCCCTGTTGGAGAAGAGCTGAATGTTGTCATTTGGATAGTCCCTTGCTGTGTTTTTCTTTCTTCTTGGATTGAGGCTTCCTTAGAAGAGATGTGATTGCTGCTCCAGAACTTGGGTTCAAGTCTCTGTTCCCTTGCATGCTGGGTTTTCTACTGTGTTAATGAGGCAGAGTGGGCTGAAGGAGTGGGGAAGGGCTGGCAAGAATTTTCACCAGCTAGGAAACCCATAAACAAGAAGCCAATCTCCAGCCCCAACACTAGGTCCTCTGGTGAGACCCTGGCTGGGTGTCTCCCTCTATCTGTGCAGACAGCAGGCAGCAGGCACCTACCAGGATGCCAGGTCAGTCCAGGAGCATGGGCATGGGGATTCTGAACTCCCAACAGAAATAGCTGGATTTGTCCATGACTTCTAACATGAATGTTTTGCTCAGAATTTAATATGCTGTATGCAGCCAAGATCTGTGTGTATTTCCATCCTTCCTTTTTATGGTCTCTTTTCAGTTACCCACTGTGTGAGGCTTGCATTTATCTCTACCTCCAGGTAAGGTCTGTCTAGGCAGGTAGGGAGTGAGTTTGAAGGCCTTTTTCTCTCTGGTTTCACTGCAGAGTTGTGCAATTCTACATCTGGTACCCTTGCTGTCTGTGGAGTGAATCTCAGATTGCTGGATATGAGATTTTTCTGTGGTTTCCAAAGTTCCCACAGATTGGAGGTACACACTTGTTCTAGTTTCTCATCTCAGCTTGCTCAGGGACTTGTTACTTCTGTTTACTTTTTTTTTAATCTTTCAGCCTTGGTGTTTAAAAGCATCCTTGTAAATATTCTTGAGTGTCTCTGATTTTAGTGCCCACCTCCCATGAAGGTGGTCTGGGATTTATGTTTCAGCTCAACTCAGAGCTCCTGAGGTGAGTTATAGGCAAGCTCAACTTAGGGACTTATTCAGTCACCATCATTCTCTGTCTCCTTCTTAGTATGTTAGTGACCTGCACATGAGATGGTGATGAATAGTCCTTTAAAGTAAAAAAATAGATAGAATCACCTTCATTTGAAGAATCTCTAATATTTTTAAATCTAAAGCTAACTGCTTTATTTGAGTTGTATCCTGTGGTAATTTTATCCCTATTTAAGTCAAGAAAACTGAGGTTTATAAATTAAGCAATTTCCACAATTTCACATTGCTAAAAAGTGGCAAAGCATGGGTTCAAACTGAGGGATTTTTCTCAATACTATATATGTTTGAACTCTCTGTGGCATTTC
This sequence comes from Glis glis, assembly GCA_004027185.1. Classification (NCBI taxonomy): domain Eukaryota; kingdom Metazoa; phylum Chordata; class Mammalia; order Rodentia; family Gliridae; genus Glis; species Glis glis. The sequence continues at coordinate 40,529 of PVJS01006901.1, forward strand.
CTCAGTACAATCTATACTCAAATAATTTAAATCAAGATATGATTTAATATAGATAAAATTGGGAAAGGCTTTGCAACTAGAACATTTTATGAAATAGGAGATCTGCTGGACAAAACAATGAAAAACATTGTCAAGATGAGTATTTAAATTAATAAGAAAATGAAAACAAGCATCAAAAAAACCAGAAACATAGTTTGTTCCTTATGTTGAGATGTCCCAAAAGCTCAGTGAGTACTATAAACTATATATATTTTAAAAATATGTGCAATTTTCTAGTAAAATTATTTGAGCTATTATTATTAAAGAACTGAACTGTCAGACTCACTTGATAGTTACTGAAGAATGTTCTCAACAGGAAGAATTTAGAATATATTGTTAAGTGTCCTAAAGAATATTGCTTTGCAACATTTTGTGGTTGAACAGAAAAAGTTACTAAATTGGGTCATGAACAAATGCATTATAACCACCTCATACTGTTAGCCACTTATCTTAGAAAAGAGGGAAAGAAAACTTATTATATCTAGTAGGCTCATATGGTGGCTCTCTCTGCCTGAGCCAAGCTGTGCCACTTCCCTCCAGCCCCCTAGTCACATAGAGTCTGTCTTATCTCTCCTTTATCAAGGAAATGATTTGCTTACATTCTGGGAGGGACCCCTTCTGTGGGCCCTGTGTCCAAGCTGCTGAGAGGGGAGGGGCTGTCCTATTACTCACAAGGTACCAGACTGGGAGAGAAAGAAGGAAAATCCTCTTTTTTCCATCCTTAGCCCAATAACCTTCCATGACTCTAACTGTTCTTAAGACCCATAGGTACCAGTACTGGAAAATTGCTCTGATATTAATTTCTAATAAAATGTAAAAGGCAGTCATTCGGGCAGGGAGATGCGGTAGCTCTATTACATTCCAAGAGCTTCCCCTCCCTTCTTCTTCTGCCCCTTTGTTATAATTAATTAACCCATAGTAAGAATGTAAAGAAGATTAAAGGCTCTAGCCTTAGAAGCACATAGAGACTTAAGAGCACCACAGAGGCAGTTAAGGCCTTTAGCCCTAAGACAACAATGACTCTGCCTAGCACATTTTAAAATCATAAAGATAGCAAAGGCTTTATGCCTTGCTCTTAGAGATTACACACAGCCACACTGGCTGTAAATAGTGCCTCTGTTTCCCTCCTACTATTTGTGACTCGGCCTCAGTATGAGAAAGGCAAACTCCATGTGTTACATTAAAGTGCCCATAGTTGATAGACAACTGATACAGCCCAAAAAATAGGGGTAATAAACAAGGTAGATTATTGACCTCTGTGCTTGGTAAGTGCATTTAGTAGACTAGAAAACACCACCTGTCTAAGAAATAAGTAATTATTAAGAAATAAATTACGATGCCGTGCGTGGTGGTGCATGCTTGTAATCCCAGTACTTTGGGAGGCGGAGACCGGAGGATCCGGGTTTGTGGCCAGCCTCAGCTCTCTCTCTCTGTCTCTGTCTCTCCCTCTCTCTCTCTCTCTCTCTTTCTCTCTCTATCCTTAGTGAGGCCCTCTGCAACTTTGTGAAACCCGGTTTCAAAATAAAGTATAAAAAATAGGGCCGGGGGCATAGCACGGAGGTAGAACGCCCCCGCATCCAATCCCCGGTTCCACAAAAAAAAAAGAAATAAATTACTACTCATTGCCCTAGTAACACTGATAAAAACATATACTCTGAAAAGTGTATTTAAGGGACAGCGGTCTGAGGGAGGGGCAGAGTTCCACTTTCAGGCTCTCCAGCATGTCTTCCAGGCATGTTGCTTTCTCTTCTCTTTTCTTTCTTTTTTTTTTTTTTTTTTTTGCGGTACCGGGGATTGAACGCAGGGGCGTTCTACCTCCGCGCTATGCCCCCGGCCCTATTTTTTATACTTTATTTTGAAACCAGGTCTCACGAAGTTGCGGAGGGCCTCACTAAGGAGAGACAGACAGACAGACAGGGAGAGAGAATGAGAGAGCTGAGGCTGGCTGCGAACCCGGATCCTCCGGTCTCCGCCTCCCAAAGTACTGGGATTACAAGCGTGCGCCACCACGCCCGGCTTCTCTTCTTTTTTCTATTTCCTACTGACTTTGTAATAAAATTTGTTAAGCTGCAACCAAGCTGCCTATTAGTTTTAATTCCCCTCTTCAGAAAATCTGATCTGAATTGAAGGGAAAGAGCCCACAGCACCTCTCCCATCATAACGTTTTGTACATCACATAGGTCCTTGAGTGACCTTCAATCACTGACCATCACATCTCAACCTCTGTAAGCCTGCCTGTGTGCTTCTGTCCTTTGTTACAAGTCTATAAAATGAGAGTTCACATGGTTCTCAGAGCGGGAGCTTCTTTGGGGAGCCCAGCCCTGCCCACTAGTGAAATAAACTTTCTCTTCTTCACCCCACTTGGCATTTGGCTCTTTTATTCCAGAGTTTCTGCAATTTCTTATAACCATGTAGACCTTTAAATTATATTTTGACTAAAATTTCTGTCTTTTATAACATTTAGTACCTAATAAAACAATTGTACCAAATAGAAAGTGAAGTTACATTTTTCATAAAATATGTTTTGCTGCTTAAATTAAAATGTAGCCGATGAGATTCCTAGATGGCTACTAATGGAGACACCACATTGTGATTCTTCTGAGACTGTGATCTCAGTTACCATGAAAGCATCTCCTTGACAAGAGAAGAAAAGCAGTGAAAATTTGTACTAAAGAACAAAAATTTGAAACACAATGGAATCAAAGCCAGAAGACAGAACAGAGGACAGTTAAGAGCTCCAAGCACCTTCCATAGGGAAAGGCAGTGGCAGTAGCAGCAGTGGCGCCATTTTGGCCAGGTCACACTAGCAACTGTCAACATTGTGGCTTCCACATACTGCTGGCAGGGAAGCTAGTGACCTGTTGTAAATCCAGCAACTGCAGAGCATCAGCAATGAGGGCATGCAGTGGCTTGCCCCACACTCAACACAGATCCAAAAGGCGGCAGCAGCAGTGGTGCAGTGGCATCTTGACCAGGCTTCATCAGTGGCTACTGGCATTGTGGCATACACAGACCACCAACAGGGAAGCCAGTGACCTATTGAAAGTCCAGCAACTGCAGAGCATCAGCAGTAAAAATGAGCAGAAACTCACTCCATGCTCAACAGAGTTTCAAACAGCAGCAGTGGCCGTGGCAGCAGCACCATCTTAGTTGGGCCATGCTGGCAGCTACCAGCAATGTGGCTTCCACAGACTGCCAACAAAGAAGCCAGCAACCTGTTTTAAGTCCAGCAACTGCAGAACACCAGCAGAGAAAGGGAGCTTCAGCTTGCTCCATGTTCAACAGAGATCTCAATGGTGGCAGCAGCAGTGCCATCTTGGGAGGCCGTACCAGCATCTGCCAGCATTGTGGATTCCATAGGATGCCAGCAGAGAGACCAGTGACCTGTTGTGGGTCCAGTAACTGCGGATCATCAACAGTGAAAGCAGACAGGGCCTCGCTCCATGCTCAACAGAAACTGGAGTGACCAGAGTTGTGACCAGAACCTCCAGCAGAGGCTGAGCCCCCCCAGAGATTAAGAAGAGTGCTCAATGAGGACATAATTTAATAAGCTGCCCCAGGGGGAAGTCAGCCAGTGTGGTCACAGATACTCACATGGCATGCAATGGACTCAAGGGGTCTGAGACTTTGTCTGTCATGCCTGTAGAGGTGGGAGTGAAATCTGCTGTAAGACATAGCAGAAGCACAGATAAGCAGACAGACCCTGGCAACATTTTGGCCAGACAGACCTACAGACCACAGTTCGCAGGTAACAACACCCTTTCAGTGTTTCTGGGGATCACCACAAGACACACAGTTGTAGTACCTGGGGAAAAATCAGACCAACCCAACATTGTCTGTGGAAATCATGGAGTTCAATGTTTGGACAGAGTCCAGTCAAACTGGCATACACTGTTTCTGTAGGCAAAGAAAGACACAGGCCCTGGATCTCACATTGGTGAAACCTACCATATGTGTAGACAGAGAGAGACATAGGGACAAGCCCAGTGGAGAAAGTAACTATGCAAGCTTGTAGTGGGAGGGGCACCAGCAGCCCTGGGTACCTGCATTGCACAAACTGTCCACCTCATACCTTTGGGTCTACTCCCCATTACAGAGATAACAAGTCCCTGGACCTTATCACCTAAAACCCATCAACTTCGCCAGTGCAGCAGACAGTAGGAACCCTAGAGTAACTGCAACCCAGTACTGACAATCTACCAGCAGGACAACAGTGAGGGAATATCCACCAACACAGAATCACAAAGATTGCCAAAAGGACAATTCAGAACATTAATAGTAGAAATGATACAGGATTTTTTAAAAGAATTCAGAAAGAGCCTGAAAGTAACAAATAAACAAAGAATCTGACACCATGAACAGGAATCAAAAGGAAGCTCTGAAGGAAGTAATGGATGCAATAATTGAAATGAAGGCATCAATACAAACTACCAACAATAGACTAGACCACATGGAAAACAGAATTTCACTCTTAGAAGATGACCTCTCTAAAAATGAATGCATAGTATATAATTTAGAAAAAAACAATTCGATAGCATGAATTGGACATTGAAGAGCTCTCAACCAATCTTAAAAGAGCAAACCTAAAAATAATGGGCATAGAAGAGGGAATAGAAGCAGAAACCAAAGGAAGTAATAATCTTTTCAGATAAGTAATAATATAAAATTCTCCAAATATAGAAAAAGAGGTCAACACACAAGTACAGGAAACATATGGAACCCCCAATGGACAAGATCAGAAAAGAGGTCCACCATGACACATAATGATCAAATTGACTAATGTAGAGGCCAAGGAGAGAATCTAAAAGGCAACAAGAGTAAAAGACCAAGTAACTATCAGAGGCAAACCAATAAGAATCAATCCCGACTATTCAAACCAAGTCATGAAAGCCAGGAAACCTGGAGCAACATATACCAAACTCTGAAAGAAAAGTACTTTCAGCCAAGATTTATTCACACAGCAAAGATAACTATCAAATTTGACAGGTAATTAAAAGTCTTTCATGACAAACAGAAGTTGAAAGACTGTATGTGTTCCAAACCAGCACTAGAGAAAATACTCAGAGATTAATTACAAAGAAGAAATAGTAAAGAAATGACAGAACCAGAAAAACAATGATCTGTATCAAATGATTAACGAGGCAAATAAGAACAAACAATACTTCAAAGAGAAATTAAAACTCAAAATGTTAGGAATTAAAACTCATCTCTCAATAATCATGCTGAATATAAATGGCCTCAACTCCCCAGTCAGAAGACATAAAGTGGAAAAATGGATTAAAAATTAAAATCCATCTATATGCTGCCTGCGAGAAACACACCTTACCAGTAAAGATAATCACCAACTAAAGGTGAAGGGATGGAGCAAGGTAATCTACTCTAATGGAACTCAAAACAAGCAGGAGTACCAACTATATCAAACAAATTAGACTTCAAACCTAAACTTATCAGAAGAGACAAAGCAGGTCATTTATTACTAGTAAAAGGAACAATCCAGCAAGAGGATATAACGATAGTCAACATTTATTCTCCAAACATAGATGCAACCACTTTCATAAAAGAAATTCTTCGTGACATTAAGTCACACATAGATCCCAATACAATAATGTTGGGAGACTCCAACAACCCTCTCAAACCACTGGATCAATCTTCAAGACAAAATATCAGCAAGAATGTTTCAGACTTAAGGAACACCATAAAGCAAATGGACCTACTAGACACATACAGAATATTTCATCCAACTACAGCTGAATTCAAGTTTTTTTTTTCAGCTGCTTATGGTACCTTCTCTAAAATAGACCATATTCTAGGCCACAAAATGAGTACTAGCAAATTCAAAAAATGTGATATAATCCCCTGTGTCTCTTCAGACCATAATGGAGTGAAACTAGAAATCAACTATAAGGAGACCCAGAGAAACCTCATAAACACATGGAGACTGAACACCACACTGGTGAATGAGGAATGTGTCACAGAAGAAATAAGTGGAGAAATTAAGAAATTCCTAGAAACAAATAGAAACAGAGACATTACATATCAAAATCTCTGGGACATTCTGAAGGCAGTATTAAGAGGAAAATTCATAGTACCGAGTGCTCAAATAAGAACAGAAAAATCACCAAATAAATAACATAATAATACACCTCAAAGCCCTTGAAAAACAGGAACAGTCTAACCCCAAAGCCAGTAGAAGACAGGAAGTTATTGAAATCAAAGCAGAAATCTTGAAGTAGAGAATAAAAAACAATACAAAAAATCAACAAAATCAAAAGATGGTTCCTCAAAAAAATTAGATAAACCACTATCCAACCTAACCAAAAGAAAGAGAGAAAAATTACCCAAATTACTAAAGTGAGAGATGAAAAAGGTGATAGTGCCACTAACAGTGCGAAAATCCAGAGGATTTTCAGAAACTACTTTAAAAATTTATACTCCAACAAAGTGAAAAACTTATAAGAAAATGACAAATTTCTAGACATGTACAACCTTCCTAAGTAAAATTAAGAAGATATAGAAAATTTAAACAGCAATAACAAAGAGATTGAAGCAGCAATAAAAAGCCTACTATCAAAGAAAAGCCCAGGACCAGATGATTTCCCAGGTGGATTTTATAAAACCTTATAGAAGAACGAATCCCAATACTCCTCGATCTATTCCATGAACTAGAAAGAAACAGGACTCTCCTGAATACATTTTATGAAGCCAACATCACGTTAATACCCAAACCAAATAAAGACAGCCCAAGAAAAGAAAACTACAGGCCTATATCATTTATGAACTTAGACATAAAACTTCTAAACAAAATCCTAGTGATGCACATTCAAAACCACATCAAGAAAATTATGCATCATGACCAAGTTGGGTTCATCCCAGGGATGCAAGTCTGGTTCAACATATGAAAAACAATCCATGTAATCCACTACATAAAGAGAACTACAGGCAAAAATCACATGACTATTTCAATAGACACTGAATAAGCATTCAGCAAAATCCAACACCCATTCATGCTATAAACACTGCAGAGAATGGAAATAGAAGGAACATACCTCAACATCATAATGGCAATTACAATAGGCCCATAGCCAGCATCATATCGAATGGGGAAAAAAATATGGGAGTTCCCCTTACAAACAGGAACAAGACAAGGAAATCCACCATCACCACTCCTTTCAAATATAGTACTAGAGACTCTAGCCAGAGCAATATGACAAGAGTAGGAATTCAAAGGAGTGCAAATAGGAAAAGAAGAACTGAAACAATTTCTATTTGCAGATGACATGATATTATACTTAGAAGACCCAGCAAACTCAACCAAAAGGCATTATAGAACTGATCAACAAATTCACCAAAGGGTCTGGATACAAAATCAATCTTAAAAAGTCAGAAGCTTTTCTATATGCCAAACATAAATCCACTGAAAAAGAATTCCAGGAAACATTTCTACTCACTATATCCCCCCAAACAATAAAATATTTAGGAATAATCCTAACAAAGTAGGTAAAAGACCTTTACAAGGAAATTATAAAACATTGAAAGAAAGCAATTGAAGAAGATCTTAGAAGATGGAAAGATCTCCCATGCTCTTGGGTAGGCAGAATAAATATCATCAAAAGGGCCATTCTTCCAAAAGTGATCTACAGATTCAGTGCAATACCCATTCAATTACCAAGGTCATTCTTCACAGACATAGAAAAATCAGTCCTTAAATTTATTTGGAACAACAAAAAACCTGGAATAGCCAAAGTAGTTTTCAGCAACAAGAACCATGCAGGAGGCATCATAGTACCTGACTTCAAACTCTACTACAGAGCCATAGTAATAAAAACAGCATGGTATTGCCACAAAATCAGACACATAGACCAATGGAGCAGAGTAGAAGGCTCAGAAACAAATCTGCACACTTGCACTCAATTCATTTTTAACAAACATACACTGGAAAAAAGCCTCTTCAACAAATGGTGTCGGCAAAACTGGTTAACTTCATGGAGAAAAATGGAAATAAACCACACTTTCTTACCCTGCACTAGAGTCAATTCAAGATGGATCAAAGACCTGGAAATTTGACCAGAGACCTTGCAGCTACTTGAAGAGGGCATTTGTCCAACTCTTTAACACATAGGCACAGGCAAAATCTTCCTCAATAAGACCCCAAAGGCACAAGAAGTTAAAAAGAGGATCAATACATGAGATTGTATTAAACTGAAGAGCTTCTGCACAGCAAAGGAAACTATCAAGAACCTCAACAGACAGTTGACAGAATGGGAAAAGATTTTTGCCAGCTACTCCTCTGATAGAGGACTAATATCTAGAATATCCAGAGAATGCAAGAAACTCACTGCTAAAAAAAAAACAAACAAATCAATCAAAAACTGGGCAAGTGAACTAAATAGACACTTCACAGAAGAAGAAATACAAATGGAAAATAAATGTATGAAAAGATGTTCAACATCATTAGCAATCAGAGAGATGCAAATCAAAACTACCCTGAGATTTCACCTAACCACAATTAGAATGGCAATCATTAAAAACACAAACAATAACAAATGCTGGGGAGGATGTAGAAAAGCAGGAACTCTAATACACTGTTGGTGGGAATGCAAATTAGTGCAACCACTCTGGATAACAGTGTGGAGGATCCTCAGAAGAATGGGAATGAACCTACCATTTGATCCAGCAATACCACTTCCATGTATCCTCTCAAAAGAATGGAAACCAGTCTACCAGACAAATGCATGCATATCTATGCTTATAGGTGCACAATTCACAATTGCCAAACTATGGAACCAGCTAAGATGTCCATCATCAGATGAATGGATTACAAAACTACAGGATATATGCACAATGGAATTATACTCAACCATAAAGAAGAACAAAATTACTTCATTTGCCAGGAAATGGATGAAATTAGAAAACATTACTCTAAGCGAGATTAGTCAGTCACAAAAAAGTGAAAAGTCAGATGCTCTCCCTAATATGTGGGAGCTAGGGAGAATAGGGTATAGGAGGGACCCCAGACAAAGATGGAGAAAACCTTAGTCAGTAAAGAAATCTACCTAACTGAGGGAGATAGGAGGGGGAAGAGGGAAATACCCTAATGCACAGGATGTACGTCCACAACATCAAAGTCAGCTACTATGCTGAACAGGAGAAGGAGGGAAGGATGAGGGAATGGGGGTGGGCATTGGGGGAGGACTAATTGACCGATGTGTGCATGTATACTTCTACCACCCTGAAACCCATCAAGATGTATGATTACAATGCACCAATAAATTAATAAATAAATAAAAATAATAAATAATAAAAATAAAAATGTAGCTGATGACATAACTAAAGCTATTGTCCATCAGATTAATCCTTTGTTAATTTTTGTATTTCTTTGTGACTTAAAAACATTTTAATCCAAACTTTTTGTTAATGTGTAAAAATGAAAACATTACTTTCCTGTATTTGCATACCTTCATTGACAGTCATATTACTTTGAGTGCTAAAACTGTATTTTTACTCTTTTAAAAATAATTTACTAATGCATTGCAATTATACAACATAGTGAGGGTCAATGTGATACAAACATATGCACACAGATCTTGGTTAAGTTCCCTCCATATCCCACCCTGCTGCCCCCTCCTTTCTTCCTGTACATGTCATTAAAGTAGGTAGTGTAACCTTCACATATTGCCATAGTATTTTTTGAACTGTTTTCTTTCTCAATCTTCCATTTTCCCCTCCCTGACTCACCCACCCAATATCCTTCTACTATTTTACTCACCCCTTCCCACATTATTTAAACTCCTTTATGATTTCTATTTTCTCTCTAGCTTCTTCCTATGAGAGAAAACATATGACCCTTGATTTTCTGAGAATGGTTGATTTGAAATAGCATAATATTCTCTAGTTTATCCATTTTTCTGCAAGTGACATAATTTTGTTCTTTATGGATGAGTAGAAGTCACTATTTGTATATAGCAAATTCTCTTTACCCATTCATCTGTTAACAGACACCTAAGTTTTTTCCATATTTCGGTCATTGTGATTTGTGCTGCTGCAAACATTTATTGCTATAGTATTCTGACTTAATTTTTGGAAAGATACTTAGGAGTGGTAGGTATATCTGGGTCATTTGGTATTTCCATTCCTAGGGTTTTGTGTGTGTGTGGGGGTACTGGGTATTAAACCCAGGGGCATTCTACCTGTGAGTTATACCCTAGCCCTACTTTATTTTTTTATCCTGAAATGGGGTCTTGCTAAGTTGTTGAGGACCTCCCTAGGTTGTCTGAAGTTGGCTTCAAACCTGTGGTACTCCTGTCACATCTTCCCAAAGTATTGGGATTACAGGCATGCAACACCATATCTGGCTTTCATTCCAAGTGTTTTGAGAAATTTCTGTTTCCCAAATTTTCGCCAGCACTTAATATTATTTGTGTTCTTGATGATTATCATTCTACCTGGAATCCAAAAGAATACCAGTATAGTTTTGATTTGCATTTCCCTAATTGCTAGTGATGTTGAACAGTATGTGTTTATTGGCTGATTGTATATCTTTACTTGAGAAGCATCTGTTCAGTTCAATTGCTCTTTTTTTAGTGTTAAATTTGGTGAGTTCTTTATATATTCAAGAGTTTAGTTCTCTATCAGAGGAGTAGCTGGCAAAGTTTTTTTTTCCCCATTGTGTAGGCTCCTACTTTAGACTCCTGATTATTTCATTTTCTCTTGATTAAATTTTTGTAAAACTCTCCGAACAGTATAGGAAATACTGTTCTCAGAGATAATGAAAGAATTATTTCAAACTACATTTTTCTTTCTGTCATGTAAAAATAGCATGTAAGTTGGTTATCAATTCTCAGTAAGATTTAAGCAATTTTGCAATATATTGTGATTTGTATTATCAAAGCAGTGAGAATCACCAAATTCCTTTCCTTATGACTCAATAAAACATGTATTTAATTAATGGATAATTTGTGGAAAACAATAAATGAATATTTAAAGAAAATTAGAGTGTAAATAATTATACAGAGATTTGTGTCATTTAAAAATTATATGTTTTTAAAAGCTATATGTTGATGAAATAATTTGAATATTTAAAAAGATATTCTTAAATATTTTCATTTTTAATGTAATTTTATTGTTGCATTATAATTATACATCATAATAAGGTAGAGAGTAATAGGAAAATACATGCAAACAACACTTAGTGTGTTTCCTTCTGAATTTCACCCACTCCCTCCCCTTTCCCATACATCATTGAGATTGGTACTGATAATTTTATATATGTACAAAACACTATTTGAACTGTTGCCTTCATCACAATTTCTTCCCCTCCCTCTTCTACCCCCTCCTTTGCTCCATTGGAGTCTTTACTCCTTTATTTGAGGTCTCTTTTGTTACCCAAATTCTCTGTAGCATCCAGAGATGAGGGAAAATAAACAACTATTAGCTTTCTGAGAATGACTTATCTCACTACTAGAATAATATTCTCTAGTTCCATCCATTTTCCTGCAAATTACATAATTTTGTTCTTAAGTTTTTTTCTCATATAAATTGAAGATTTTTTTACTTATCCATACTTATTTGTATATTTTACTAAAATAATCATCATTCTACATTGTCTAGGACGAAAGATGATAAAGAGTACCTTAAAGAGTGAAAAATTAGGCCGGGCGTGGTGGCGCATGCTTGTAATCCCAGTACTTTGGGACGCAGAGACTGGAGGATCTGGGTTCACGGCCAGCCTCAGCTCGCTCGCTCTCTCTTTCCCTGTCTCTCTCTCTCTCTCTCTGTCTCTCTCTCTCTCTCTGTCTCTGTCTCTCTCTCTCTCTCCTTAGCGAGGCCCTCTACAACTTCGTGAGACCTGGTTTCAAAATAAAGTATAAAAAAAAATAGGGCCGGGGGCGTAGCGCGGAGGTAGATCGCCCCTGCGTTCAATCCCCAGTACCGAAAAAAAAAAGAGTGAAAAATTATTAGAAATTGAAAGTAATTTTAAAAATTTCAGAGAATCTTTGTTTCCTACTTCTTTTTGATTTTACAGAGAAAGCTTTAAAAGTAGTGAGGTTTATAGCTAGTTATATAATCATACCATGATCTCATTAGATTTTAAATGCAGCATGATCTAATGTTCTGATGTTGTAACAGGTAAAGTCTCACAATCTCCAAGGTTTCAGAAACTGTACCCTGTTGTCTTTGACCCTTTGCCTCACCAATGCCAAGTCTCTTTTTAACTACTATAATTTTATGTATGTAATTGGATTTTATACTTCTTACATTAAAATATTTTATTCATTATCTGTTATATTACATTATCTAATAGTGGATAAGCATTCAAATAGGTATTCAAAAAGACATTTTAGTAAATGAAGATACCCCAGATGCAACATATTTAAGTTCTAAAAATGATTTTTCAGAAGTCCAAATCCTTCCAACAATAATATTATGCATTTAATATTAAAAGTACAAATACATTTTGGTGTAATGGACATATATTCTTGATAGAAAAATAAGTCTGTCAAGATGCCTATTTATGATGGTTAGAATGAAAATAGATAATTCAGGTAGGCATTATACTACAGGGTAAAGGCAACATTATATAAAGATCTAAATTCCCAACAAATGTGTCATTTCAAGCTGGAGTTTGAGAGCAGGTGCACATAAATAAGGTACAATATAGAGGTAATAAGGTACTTGGGAGGCGGAGACCAGAGGATCCAGGTTTGCGGCCTGCCTCAGCTACTTAGGACCTCTGCAACTTAGCAAGACCCTGTTTCAAAATAAAGAATAAAAAAATAGGGCTTGGAGTTAGCTCAGAGGTAAAATGCCCCTGGGATCAATCCCCAATACTGCAAAAAAAAAAAAAAAAGAAATGCCTTCCAAACAAGATTCTGAGGACTAATATTGCAGCCACTTAACTTTCCATGATTTATTTTTGAAGTTGTCAGGGAAATAGATTGGTGTCTACCTCCTGAAACTGAAGAGGAGCCATCCATATAGCCAACAACCTGAGAAGTGAAGTGTTTATATTCACTTTCAATTTGGAGAGGAAATCCAAGTGAAACCAATAACTTCATGGACACTAAAATCACAGAGACAGAGATAGAGACAGACAGACAGACACACAAAGACAATGATAATTCTTATTTACTAAAAGTTCACTGTTTACTGTATGCTGAACTGCAAAAATAGACTTATACTTTACATTTTAACTCAGTTAATCCTCAGAAAAACTCACTGAGATAGTTAATATTATCACCATCATCCCCACTTGTAGCATGGTAAGTCCTGTAATTAAACTTGCCCAATGTAACAGAGCTAATAGGTGCATGACAAAGCCAAAAAATGATAAAAAAGTCCACCCTATTCCATGTGTCATGTCTGTAGGAACCAGAATATATTGTATGGATTTCATGGCTTTTATCCAAATACCCCTTGTTTTTTCTGAAATAAAGATGAAAAGAAGGAAAAAATCCAACACTTTTCTGCAGTCATTTTCTTTTGTACTAAATTTATTTTTCAAAAGCTACTTAGGGTTTCCTTCCAAAAGTTTTATTTTAAATATAATCCTCAAAACCTTAAATTTTATTTTTCATAAACAACTAATATGTAATACAAATTACATAGTTTATAAAGCCAGCTCATTTCTCTCCTATATCAGAATTTGGCAAAAGAAATATATTTAGTTTAAAATGATCTCAGTATTTAAAAATAGTACTAAAATGTTACTTTAGAAGAGACACATGGAAGACACATAGAATGTGTTACACTTAATAAATGCTTGTTTTCATTATGGCTGAAGAAAAAACCCCATTTGTCTCTTGTTTTAGAAGGGTCTGAGATAGTGATTATATTTATGGCTGATATTGCTGTTACCCAAAGTCTTAATTGTAGTTGTGTAACAAAATAGTTGCTCCATAAAATCTCCCTTTGGAATTTTAAAATTTCTAAATTTAATTAATTAATGAAGCAGATATTACCTGAGCATTTGCAAGATGAAGAATACCATTCTAATTGTATAGAAAATAAAATAAAATAAACAAGAAACAAAAGCCTTCAAAAAGACTACAGTTTTCAGTAGGAAAGAAATAATATGTGATTAATGAATGAATAAATGTAAGAAAACTTTTAGTATAATGGTGTAAAACTATCTCTGAAGGCAGCCAGCAAGTCAAATATATGGTAGTCATAGATTCCATAGTCAATACTTCACAAAGTTGAAATGTTTTTAATCTTTATTTCCATGGAGATTGCAGGTTGCTCCGATTTCAAACACAATTTTGGGAGATGTCAGATATTTCAAAGAAAAAGTAAGACTATCATATATATTAGTGAACTTTTAATTTTTATAAAAATTAAATATCTTCACATTAACTTTTATGGTAATTTTTGCAGGTTAGTGGGAAGTATTAATTATTAAGTATTCTCAGGACTAACACTTATGGTTATTTTATTTAAAAAGTTATTGTATATCAATTGTTACAAAGAAATATTCTTGTGAACTATGAACTTCAAATTGTTACATTTGTCCCTAAATTAATTATATATTGAAGTAATTTTCCAATAAAGTCATCTGATTCTTATTGAAATATTTTCCTTCAAAGTTTTTTGTTAGGAAACTAAATACCTTGTCTCCACTCACAGCTGCTGGGAAGAAAAGCAATGTGGAGACACTGTCAGGTTCTCGCCAACATTGCCCAGGGCTATGCAGGGGTTATGACTTCTTTGCAGGAGGCTGTCTCAGTACATATGGAATTTAGGAGTTTGATGCTGTGTTGTCACAGATATCTCCAGTTATTTATTTGCATTAACCATCCCTAATTTTAACTAAAATAAAACTGAAAACCTATTTAGGAGTCCAACTAAAAGGAATTTTAACAAAAATGATATCAATTTTTCTTTTTAGAAAGCCTCTATAAACCTGATTAGAGCAATATGATTATGAGTTATACAAATTTCAAATAATACTGGCAAATTTTTAGCTAAAAAGAATTTGAAATAATGTTATTCCATCTCAGAATACATCAAAGGAAACATCTCATGTTTTCTTTCTACATCTGTCTGATGGCAGAAGCAGAGAAAATGTCTATCAGCTGCTAAAAATTATTTTCATTCTCACTTGACAAAGTGACTTGGTCTTTTATTTAGAGAGCATAACATTGCTTTTGACACAGGATTCTCTATTAGCATTTGGTGTCCCTCAACTTCTTGGAGTGAAATTGAAAGAGAGTTCTTAATAGAAGCCTCCTACATATTGTTCCAGGAAAAAAGCATAGAAGTAGAGAAAGATAATTAACATTATTCAAGTCTCTAGAACCTCAAAATGAATATTTTAATGAACTTTGTTTCATCTTCAAAATTTCTGATGAGTGTATACGCATTTTTAATACATGTATAAATTTGAACTAATGCTGCAATAATGATAATCATCTTTACTATTTCTATGACTCAGCAAATTATTTTAACTTCATCCATAGTACATATCTGTTAAGTTTACAGTAATCTTTTTTATAAGGATGTGTTTTTAATAGGGTAATTACTGCATAATGCTTTCTTATTATAATGCTGACTCTAACTCACTCTCATGATAATATGGCATTTTATATCACTCTTGCTGTTAATGTTCATCTCTGTGGATGCCATTCTCTCAGTCACGTACATTCATTTTAAATTATTGATATAAAATTTATCTGTTGAAATTTGACGGGAAAAAGTGAATCTTAACTAACCTATGCCCTTCAAATTCATGGCCAACTGATTATGCTATGTTAATATTGAAGTGGCAGTAACAGATACCTGTGATGTTTTCTTTCTACAGAAATGGCATATGATTTTATTTAATAGGATACTAAATTTATTTCCTTTCAAAGTCCCTGTGTTATATATTTCTGTATTTTTAAAGATACCAAGAGAAGAATGCCTCACATAGTTTCTGGAATTAGACAATATACTCACAAATTCTCTGAGAATTTTAGAAAAAGTTTGATGACTTTCAAGTCATAAAGGGCCCAGGAATACTTGAAATATTAACCTATACCATTTCCTGTACTTATTGGGTCCTGAAACCATCTAAATCTTTTAAAAATAATATTTTATTGACATAAATTAAGACTGCTTCTTTAAGCAGTATTTAAAAATTTTCCAAATGTTTCTTGTCTCTATAGTTATTTATCTCAATTGCAATAATAAAAGGTTTTGCTCAAAAGGCATTCACATATAAATATTTAAGGATAGTACATGGCAATTTTTTCATTATTTACTCATATAGTATGTGTCTTAAGAAATGATTTTAAATAGTTTAAAAGAAATAACCACACTTTAATTATTAAAACATAATTAGAAATAAAAGTATCCAAGATAAGCAAAAATACAATTTTAGTAAGAGTAAGGGTCAAAATTTTCACTGTTTTAATGCTAAATTTGACTCTTAACTATCTAGCAAGAAAACAAAAATATAGGAGTAAAAAGGTCAATAATAAAGATCTTCTGAAGTTAAGAAACACAATGACTCTTTGAAAAGCAAATGTTTTCTTAATCTTTTATTTTAAAATATTTTATTATAGGACATAGAATAATAATGTAATAGAAACTGTCTTTATTAGCATTATTTTGATTTTGTTTTTATAGCAAATATTAAAAAATACTGCATTTGATTCTTAGTTGGGGGTGAAGTCTGACAAATTCACATCACTAAATGCTATTCAGGGTTTTTTCAAAATATATTTTTGAGCCGGGCGTGGTGGCGCATGCTTCTAATCCCAGTACTTTGGGAGGCAGAGATCGCAGGATCGCTCTCTCTCTCTCTACTTAGTGAGGCCCTCCACAACTTCGTGAGACCCGGTTTCAAAATAAAGTAAAAAAAATAGGGCCGGGGGTGTAGCGCAGAGGTAGAATGGCCCTGGGTTCAACCCCCGGTACCGCAAAAATAAAAAAAATAAAAAACAAATATATATATATATATATATATATATATATATATATATATATTTATTCTTCACAAAGACTGGTAGTGTAGTGATCCTTCTGCCTCACTCAGAAATGCTTTTTGGAATGATTAGACCTCCAGGTACATGCATCTCATACTAATTAGTGGAAAGATTCCTGATGAAAGGTGTCTTGACAGGAGAAAATATAAGAAGATGCATTGGTTCATGGAAATCCTTTTTGATCTTTCGCTTTATTTGGATTTTGAGAATGCTGTTAGCCAGGCGTGGTGGCACATGCTTGTAATCCCAGTACTTTGGGAGGCGGAGACCGGAGGATCTGGGTTCGCGTCCAGCCTCAGCTTGCGCACGCTCTCTCTCTCTCTCCCCCTGTCTCTCTCTCTCTCTCTTGTCTCTGTCTGTCTCTCTCTCTCTCTCTACTTAGTGAGGCCCTCCGCAACTTCGTGAGGCCCGGTCTCAAAATAAAGTATAAAAAATAGGGCTGGGGGTGTAGCGCGGAGGTAGAATGCCCCTGCGTTCAATCCCCGGTACCGCAAAAAAAAAAAAAAAAAAAAAAG